>JACDRP010000227.1:0-89938 GCA_013841185.1 Hycleus phaleratus
ATCGGATCAAATTAAGAACAACTTTTGTACCAAAAAAATGAAACAGAGTTATGAGGTACGATCTAAGTAAATCATGATGTTAGTAGGTTGTCATAATAACATACATGTAACAATCTGTATTACTTTTTTTTAACTTTTATATTTGATTTCGTTCGCTGTACACAATAAGTTTTCTTTAAATTATACACTTTTCTTGAGTCTTCTTACTAATGGTATAATTCCATTTTGATCTAACCAATAGACAAAATGCTTACATATTTTTCATTTATATACTTTATGGATTCCTGATCTGTAACTAAACCTTTCTTTTATTCTTACAACAAGTTTAATTTATATATTTTCGAGTTCCCTGTACAGGGTGGGTGAATAGGATTAATAAAATTCGAGTGAATGGTATACAATCTGCCCGAAACTCTTCTGAGTATAAACAAAATGAAGCTCAGACTGAGGAGCAGAGTCAATTTTGTTTTCTTAGTTATGAGGATTCCCAATCTGCTGAAAAAGGCAATTGGATCAAATGCCAATAAGGGCTGAGTGGTACCATGAAGTTTGTGTTGGGGCCAAAAAAAGTAAATATTTCATTTGTGGTAAATGCATTTGAATTATAATCTGCTGTGATTAAGAAAAAATAAATGAAATTTTTTGCTTGGAGGTGATTTTTGTTCAATTTTCTCTTCTAATTCCATTCAACCTCCATCCAATCCTGTTCACTCGCCATAGATGGGTTTCAAGGCTATTTGTACAGCAGATAATGTTTTTTTCAAAATGTTACATAAACTACGTATAGCGAAGAGTATAAGCTTCCTGTTGATGTATTTGTTAAGTTTTGTTTTTAAGTTTAACTTGAATTTATATTGCTTTTTTAAACTGATCCGATTCACCCGCAGTTACCTTATATGAACTCTGTATGGACTTGTAAAATCTCTTATTTACGAACTTACAAGAATGGAAAAAATCAATCCCTTCGCATCGATGGAATTGGATTATGTCCTGTCCTTATTTTTAATTGATTGTCGTGAAATACCTGAAACAAAAACTAACCTTCTTATTAAACTGCTGGTTAATAATCAACACAGTTAGCACCCATGCGGTGGGTGTTTCTATATTGAAATTTTTGGGCTCCATGGGTGCTTCTACGTTGAAATTTTTGGGCTTAGCACCCTTGGGGTGGGTGCTTCTACGGTGAAATTTTTGGGCTTACAAACCTTCGTTTGGATCTTCAATAAATACCTTGTCTGTAACTCTCTTTTTTACTGCCAAAGTCATAATTTGAATTTCGGAACGAAACGTGTGTTAGTGTATTTTTATGTAATACTAATAGGTAAGCATAATCTAATCTATTTTGCATTTTAGGTACTTTTTAGGTAATTTTAATTGTTAGATACATTAACAATGTTTGCACTTTTATGGTGTTTAATTTTCTGTCATTCAAGGTAATTTTTTTAAAGAAAAATGTTTTTCTTTCTAAACGATATTCAATACGATGACTCCCTCACATTATCGTTGATTGTTTGAGATTATTATTGTGACAAAAATGCATTGACTTCATCACTTACTATGCAATGCAATGTATGACGTTGGCAATAGCTTCGTAAGTAATTCTTACCTTATTTCAGATAATTATCGGATATGGCGGATATATCCAATATTATACTGGAATAGGCCTATTAAAAAACGCTCCCTGTGCTTTATCTCAAAGGTGGTGTGGAAAGCACACATTATTTTTACGATTCAACAATTGCAATTTATAGAATAATGAAAAGTGCAATGCGCGTTAATCTGTATTTTTTTAAATAAAGTAAAGCGAAGTGCTTCGACAGTTTGTCGGTAAAACGAAAATCTGACCCATGTTTTTGTTTTAAATTTGTTGGATGGAGGACATCTCATGTTGAAAATCGCAACATTAAAAAAGAACTTTATTGAGAAACGATTATTACAAAAATCTTAACCTAAATTAAATAAACGTAATCTTAGTACGGGTTTGGTTAACTTGCCATACATTTAGCTCCTCGTATTCGTCAATACAGGTGTCGATTTGTTGGGGATTGTAGCCTTTATTGGCGCATTTCTCTAGAATATCAGAAATTTTAACAGTCTGCGAATCTCCGGATAATTCTCTAATAATAGCGAAGATTTTATCGTTAATATTCGGTGCTCTGTAATATGCCTTATAATAAAATTATCAAAATTAAGACTAATGAATATTTGAACCTTTGTCCTTTATCCTCGAACGTTTGATTCAATGAATCCTTACTCATCTCCATCAAACGTATAGCTTCATTAACGTCATCCTTTTCGACGATATTCGATAAACGTAAACGCGCTAAAGCTGTGGATAATCGTAATATTCCAAGCAGATTTCTAGCCGATGTAAAGGTCATATCGCGAGCATTTCTAGCTTCACGTCTCAATTCAACATAAGCGTTAACAAGATAATCCGTCAAATCATCCGGTACGACAGGTTCTTTTAATTTACACAAAGCTATATATTTGCGCATTACGGACATATCGAGGGCTTCCGTTTGAGTTGGTGGTTGTTTACAATGTTGATGTACATAAGTGATATGTTTGGCCAATTTTAAATCATTATCGCGGTTCGGTTTATCCTGAATTAGCCATAAGAGATCGAAACGTGACAGTAGGGCGGCTGGTAGTTGGATGTTTTGTTCAATTGTGCGTTTCGGATTGTAGCGACCGTAGGCTGGATTGGCTGCGGCTAGGATTGATACGCGAGCATTCAAACACGTCATAATACCGGCCTAAATTCAAAAAAAGAATAATTTAAATAATTATACCGGGTGAGTCAAGAGGATGGATTAAAGTATAAGTTATAATTGAGGAAAGTTACTGAAGTTTACATGGTGTATTTTTATTGCGTATTGAAATGTTTAATTCTTCAGTTAGTTTCAAAAATTGTACTTTCTAGCAAACTTTATAGAATTAAATAATTTATTAGTTTGGCTGAATGTTTCATTTCAGGCAATTTTCAAGCTGTTATTTTTCTTATTCCAAGTGGAACACCATGTTTTTCTTTATATAATCCAACTACCCTTAAAATTCACCATAAAATTGTAAGTACGCAATAAAAAATACATCAAATTTCTGAAACTACCATCAATTTGAACTTCTTATACTTTTACTGGGCCATCTTCGTGGCTCACCCTGTAGTTTTGTTCAATAATACTTTAGCAATACTGATAGTTTGTTGTTCCATAACTTCATGGATTGCTGTCCTATCCGAATCAGCCATTTTATCAAATTCATCAATACAACAAACACCTTGATCGGCTAAAACTAAAGCACCACCTTCTAGCATCATTTCGCCAGTTAACGGATCTTTCATTACAGCCGCTGTTAGACCCACTCCTGAAGAACCACGACCGGTTGTATACTGACCTAAACCAATTTTTAATTTGAAATAATTCGATAATTAATAAAATCCATACTTCTTGGAGCTAAACGATCGATATAACTCAATAATTGAGATTTAGCAACACCCGGATCGCCCATCAAACAAATATTGATATTACCACGGATTTTCATGCCGTCTATACGCCGATCGACACCGCCGACAAGCAGCAATAAAAGCGCCTTTTTCACGTCGAGATGACCGTAGATTTCCGGCGCTAGAGACATTGCCAATTTCGTATAGAAATCGTCTTCGGTTAACGTCGCCAATTCTTCCGGTGATAGAGTTTTGGATAAATCCTCATCTTCGGCGGTTTTATTCAACGAAATCACCCTCTAAAATTACAATTAAACAATATCAAATTACTCGATTATCAAGAATTTGATTTACATGCGCCTCCAGGTAGGTATCGGAAAGTAAACCGCCGGAAATCTGTTTGAATCCTGTGCGGATCAATGGTAAGAAAATTCCAGTTATAGCGACATGATCGCCGGGTAGAGCCTGACGGGTGACCTCACCCCGACAAAATATGGTGAGAGTCCGCGGAATATGCCCCACTGGAACTTGATCGCTCTACAATCAAAAAATTAACACAAAAACCAGTTTGAATTTAAACAAATTACGTGTTCTTGGATTTTAATCTCTTGGAATTTAATGAATTTCGAACCGCGCGTTTGCAGATACAACCGCCCACCGGCTTTATTAACGCGACAATCTTCACTTGGGCACATAATCACCGGCATAAAACTCAAACCGGCTACTGGTTGATAGGTTTCGGCGCCGCATTGGTCGCACGTATACGTGGCTACACACATCATCGGCTTAACTTCGGTACTTCTGGTAACAATGCCGCGGACAGTCACCAATTTGCCGATATGTTCGGCTTTAACTTCACGGATCGGTACTGTTTTATTCACTGACATATCTTTGAAATAAATCTCGCTAAAATTAAATAAATACAGTCAACTGGTGATTAATTTAACAAGAAATCTTACAATCTTTTTAAGAGTTCTGGTGGGAATTTATTGTGTGCGACTCGTTGTTCGCTTGGTTGTCGCAGGCGTTGTTCCATCATTAAACGGTGCTGGATGTACACGTCGAGGGCATCTTTCGCTGCCACTTCGTGTTGAATCAACGTTGGCAATAAATCGAAGACAATATCGGAGATTAAATTCGTATAGCGTCTTGTATTGTTCAAGATAGCATTCGATAGATCTTCATCATAACTGTGGACATCGTCCAATTCTATCCACATTGCTAGCTGTTCACGGTGCGCCAATTTCGTTAATTGTTTTGAATACTTGAAATCCTTATTGCCGGCATTGTCTTCTGAATAGAATTCCAATAAGAATATACGAAGACTTTCTGCAATTGAAATCTTGTAATGAATTTCACAACAGGATAAATAGAATTACCTCGATCTTTCTCGTAATCTCGACGTGCCATTATTTTGTTGAAAAATCAACGCAAAATATCGGAAAATTAATAACGAAGAAACAGCGTCCCTTTAACGGTTTTGGCGCGAAAATAAGTGAGGTTAGTGCGAATCATGCGCAAGTCAAGCAATCTAGGGATTTTGTATTTGTTAAATTGTCAAATCTACTAAAATAAGGCGGGAATTTTAAATTTAAATCGAGTCGTGACGTTTACAACTTTATTTAATTCATTACTCGAGTTACGCCTTACGTTATTAATTTAAGGTTCATTTTAATGAGACGTTTTATTGTTTCTTTTAATGTTTATTAAATAATAAATACACTGATTTGTTTGAATTCACAGTCCTCTTTGCCACTTCACAGAATTCAAAGTATTTATAAAAGAAAACTGATTGCTTAAATCCACTAATTTGGAAATTATTTACAAGATTCTCCTATTTGAAAATTATAAAGAAATTAAACGCAAATTGTCTTATTCAAATTATCACTTAAAAATTATTCAATTAAACTAACAAAAGAGCAAATTAAAAAAAGAAACATACAAACACATCACCGCTATAGAACTGGTTTTAATGAAAACGACAATTTTGGCCTGGAATTATTTTTGCCTAGAATTTTTTTCTGTTCTTCTTTCACACGTTTCTCGTGTTCTTTCCTTAAACGTTGTCGTTCCTCATCAATTTTCCTCTGTTCTTCAACCATAGCTAAACGTTCTTCAGCCTAGAATCGATTTGTTTTAAAACCATTCGAATTTATAGAAATTGGGAAATTTACCAATTTTCTTTGTGCCTCCTCGATTTTCCTTTGATTCTCTTCTAAAATTTTTTCGACCATTTGTTGTTTTCTTTGTTCTTCTTCCTATAAAATATATTTAGAGAAAAAGGAAGACGAATCAGTAAACATTTTAATAGCAGCATCATTGATGGATTTCTTTTGGCTGGCCGGCCCTAATACAGACGAATTTCATCAAGTTATGTCTTAAATAAATCGTTTGTTCTAAACTGATTTTAATTAAAACATAAATTGAGGAAATATCATTTATAAAAATAGAACACACAATCAAGCTGGAAATTTGAAAAAAATTATAATAAATCAACTGTATTTCATTTATTTTCTAACGATAAAAATCGAAAATAATCGAAATAGTAGTTTTTAAAATTTTTGAATTTTCGAGACAATTCAATTCAAAAATTTTAAAAGTGTAATTTTGATATAGAAAATCAAATTTGGGCATGGGCCAGTTTTCTCTTTCCAAAAAGAAAATCATAAAAAAATAAATACAAATCCTGAAGTTTTAAAGTGTAAATTTTAGAAAAAAATGATTTGATAATACCTGTTCCATTGGTAAATTTCGTAGTCCTGTGCCTCAAGTCCACCATTTTAAATCGCCATTTATCTCTTCATTATTTCTCAGTGTTGACCCTTTAGTTTACATGCTATTGGCATATTAATTACATAACTTTTTTCGGGACAATGTAGACACTCATCTATAGTCTACCTGTGTTTTTTTTTTATATATTTTGGTGTGATTTATAGGTTTATTTTGGTGTAATAAAATCGATGTCTTTTTGGTGATGGGTTGTTTGCTAGGAATCTGTGTACAACCACGTTTAATCCTAATTTATACAGCATACTGTGTAAAACTGTAAAGCATGTTGTACATGAGAAGTTTCAGTTTAAATTGACGCTAATTAGACGTAGTTTTACACAAAGTATGTCATCAGTAGGAGAACAAATAACAATAATAATGGGTAATTTAGATGTATAATAATAGTTTTAAAAAAATATATAATCATAGTGATAATTAAGACTAAAAAGTTGTAAACGTTCGGCCAATGGCCTGAACGAAATCCTTACCTCTCTTCGTTTCTCTTCTTCACGTTGTTTCTCACGTCGCCTCTCCAAATCTTCCATCATCTGTTTCTCCATAATACGTTTAGCTTCTTCAACACGTTTCGTTACTTCCTTCTCAATTTCATCTTTACGTTTCTCCAATTCTTCTTCAACACGTTTCTTAACTAATTCTTCTATACGTTTAGCTGTTTCTTCTTCAATTAAACGTTGTTCAGCTTCACGTTGTCTACGTTGTCGTTCAATTTCAGCTAAACGTTCCACTTCGTCCATTTTATGCGAACGACTACGTTTTTTATGAGAACTACGACTACTTCGTGTTAAGTCTATTGATGTATCACTACTTGATGTTGATGAAACTGAATGGGAACGTTTACTAGAAAACAATAAATATTAACAATAATTAACTTAAAAATACAATAATTTTGTATACCGTGATGATGATTTTGAGTGTTTCTCTTTCGATTTGTCTGAATTTTTGTAACTTTTACTGTGCGATGTTGACCTTCTTTCCGAGTGATCACGAGATTTACTACGCTTATGGTGTTTACTTTTGTGGTGTTTTTTCGGTGATTGACTACGTGATCGCGACCGTCCCATTATAATTTCATTGAAAAAAACACAAAAAAACAACAATAAATACGTCTTTACCACAGTGTAACAATTTTTAACGAAATGACACTTCGACAATTTTTGACGTTACGACACCGGCGCCATCTGAACAGTTCACACATGGTTGCCACAACTACCACACAAATTTCAACATCAATTGAAACTCATAAGAATCACAATCATTCAAGCGTTTATTCGCATTTACTGAAAGTCGTTATTGTATGCTTTAATTCTATTCAATTATTATTCAATATTTTATTCAATCTAAATGCAAAATTTAAGCAAGCAATTTGGGGATGTACTGTCACAACTGGCAACGTAGCGTTGGTGATTCTATGAATCAGAAGTACCACAACAAATTGTTTAAGTACTTAAAGATCAAGTAGATTATAATTTCATTTGTGCAAAAATATCGAAATTATGAAAATATTGAAACAAAATTTGGTGAAATTAAAACAACAAAAATTATTTAAGAATTAAAACTCGTTTTGTCCTAAAATAATTTGAGTATTCGAACGGTATTAAGTAGTTCGAATTTCTTGTTTAGAAAGAAATAGGTATAGTAGAGATAAATGTTGAACAAGGATATCGGCTTCCAATTTTTCAAATATACTGTTGTCAAATTTTAATTGTAAAATCGACAAAGATGGAAATTACGTACCAGTCTATTTCTTTCTAATATTGAATGATTTTGTATGGATTTTCAATTGTGGGAGAAGAATAGCAATATTCGATATGTGTTTATTTCTTTTTGATGCAGTGGTAGTCAAACATGTAGAGTTCAATGGTCCCATTTTAATGTAAATTTGACGTTCATTTGTTGACACCATTTTTGACATAAAAATCAACAATATCCAATGGAAATAATTAAAAACCAGCCGATTAATTAACAATTTCTCATTTTAGTAATGTTTAGTTGTTGAATTGTTACAATGTCAATCGAAATTAAAAAGAAGCCATTGAAACGACGGACAATTTCGCTGGAAGAAAAATTGCAAATTTTAAATCGATTAGAAAACGGCGAGAGATGTTCATCGGTGGCGAAATCGTTGAATTTGAACGAAGCCACAGTACGTACAATCAAACAAAGCGAGAATAAAATTCGCCAAAATCTAACTGAAGGCTCGTCGATGTTTGTAAAACGTTCATCACGAACACGCAATATTGATATAATTCGCATGGAGCACGCTCTAGTTATGTGGATAGAAGATTGTTTAGATAAAACGAAACCATTAAATGGTCGTTTAATTAAAGAGAAAGCCTTAGAAATCTATCAAAGTCTGTCAACAGATCAGCCACATTCAACGAAACTGTTTTCAGCCAGTAAAGGCTGGTATGAAAAGTTCAAAAAGCGTTACTTATTCAATAGCAGCAATAGTAAATTACAAGAGGTCTCAGCGAAAATGGAAACCAATAATGATTTCGCAATGGAAATCGTTGATACTATCAAGACTGAACAATATCCAAATGATGATGATGATGATGATAATGATAATGATGATGAGAATTTTAGTTCAAACGAAACTATATCAACGCAAGATTACAGTCGTACAATAAATGAAGAAGCATTTATGATTAGTACTAGTTTGGGTAGAGATAAACAAGAACGAATAACTAATTTAACATTTGAAGATATTAAAACAGGCATTGAATTGGCTGAAAAATTAGAATTTCATTTTATACAAAAAGATCCATCGGTGGTGCGTAGCAGGAAATTTAAACGAGAATTACAAAATTGTCTAGCGCCGTATTTAGAAGTATTAGAAGCATTGCAAACTAATCGATAAAAAATTGATGATTTCAATCGAATCAAATGGTTATATATAATATTTATAATCAATTTCTTTGTATATTATCGTTCAACTAGTATTAGATTTTTTGTAAAAAAATTGTAAATATAGTAGTTCATGAACTGTTATAATAGTTCATTTGATCAACAGCCAGTAGTTTAGATGTACGAATAGTTGGAGCAACGACGTCAAATTGTCTTAATTTTCCCTTAAAATTCCGATTCACGGATCATTTATTGAATTTACTTGATTTATTTAAAAAAATATTGACAAAAATAATTTGACACTATTTAGATTAGCAGATAAATTATATTTCATTATTCAATTTTTTCCTTTATTTTCTAGATTATTGTCGGCAATCTAGATATTGAATCTGGCAACATTGCAGATGACACCGTACATAACCTAAAATTGTCAAGATGAGGCAAACGTTTATTTTGCCTGATTTTAACAAATTATTGTAATTATTTAACAAAAATAATAGAAAATCGCCTAATTTCCTTTAATTTCAGAAAGAATGAAACTAATTTCGGTGATAAAATCGTAATTATTTCAATAATTGGAAAAACTCCATACAATTCGTTGGGGATCAAAGTGAAGGAAATTGGACGGATTTTTACAACATCCAACACAAATGAAGACGTATTTGTTGTTATTCTATTAATTATAATTGTGTTAATCTGGAATCTAATTTTAGTTTATATTGGAAGGCTCGTATGATGAGAAAGATAAGATTCTCTACCTGCATATGCAGAGTTTATTGGATGGTGATGTTTTCGTACAAAACTACAATAAATTGTTGAAAAACTGTATCGAAGAGCGTAAATGCGACGATTTTCTTGCCGTTTACGATGAAGTTAAAAGTAATTTCGCTCGTGGTCTATTGTTGCTACTTCACATAAGTCATATTGTGATTTTATCGCATCCTAGTTCAACTTTCGATACGAGTTATATACAATATTTTAAAGCTGTTGATAATTTGAGGTAATTTACAGAATTTAAATAATTATAGTAGTTAGAATATGGAATTTTAGTCAAAATTTATCGAGTAAAATTACCGAAAATTTGAAAACTATCGATGATCTTAGTGTTGAATGGGTGAGTAATGGTCGTTTCTGTACACCGAGATTGATTTTCTATTTTGAACGTTGTCCGAATGGCGTGCAAAATATCAAAAAAATGGAACATAATCTAGAAGATCGAATCTACCATGTTTTAAAGAAGACACGCATCATCAATAATTACGGGTATTTTAGTTTGTTTCAATCTTTATTTTTGTTAATTGTTAAAATTGAAGGTCTTCACTTTTTGCGATTCCAATGAATGAAGAATTCGTGTATATCTCATCTGATAAACCTACGGATAAATTGGGTGATATGGTACGTGGTTTAATACAGGATTGCCAACCTGGTGGTGTTATGCAAATCCAACCACCATTCTGTAGTGAACCGTGCACGGAACGCAATTTCCAAAAATTCCTACAAGTCCACATACGACAAGCTAAAACTAAAGGTTTCAACGATATTGGTAGTTCGAGTCGTCATCAATCAGCACAACCCGTACATTTTGAGGTAATTCTATTGATTTTTAATTGATATTTTATTGATTTTTGTACAATTAAAGTTACCAACTATGAAACAATGGATTGATAGTGTTAAAATTTTGTACGATTTAATAATTAATCGTCAATTAATCAATTCGTTATGTACGGATACGTTGTTTTCGGAGAAGCGTTGTCTGAAAGTACTACCATTAGCTTTGGCCCGTTATCAGGAAGGTTTACCGTCACATTATGCTCATGCTGAACACGATCATCGTCAAAGTATCGCTTCACGGTTATTTAATGCCCAAGCTCGTGGACCGGCTTTTCAACAATATGTAACGAAATTAAAAGCCGATTGTCAGGCTTTATGGGAGAATGGTAGACAACAATGTGAAGCGGCTTCATTAACCGGTAATCCGTGTCAATTACCTAAACATACAGCCGAACAAGAACATATGAGTGGTTTTATTTATAAAGCTATATGTGATTGTGGCCGTAAAATTGGTACTAGAGAAGATCCCTATACGGCAAAACAAGCAAATTATCTATTCTATCAACAGATTAGTAAAGATTGTGTTTGTTCAAAATTAGAACGAAGTAATTTTCCAATTTTTGAGCCGTCAATTAAAGAATTTAAAGCGGCAACATTGAAAGAAACCGAAGAGAATTTGTCAGTATTATCGGATCGTAGTGGTGGTGATTTAACACCAGATAATGATCGTAATCTAATACGACAACCTAGTACAACTGAATATCTACCAGGGATGTTAACATTAAATTCACCACCTGGATTATTACCGGTTTATAGTAGTTGGAGTTTAGTTTGTTTAGGACCATCATCGTTATATAGTCATAATTTAGGTTTATTCGAATCCCATCATCCGGGTTTTTTAAATTCAACCAACTATCTTTTACCATGGGATGTTACCGTATATTCGAAAACAAAATCGAATTGGAATCATGCTAGTAAATATCTAATACGTGGCCGACGTGGTAGACCAACTACTAATAGTAATAATAATAGTAATACAAATTTGCCGCAATTTTCGGTTAAAGTTTTTATTGGAGTTGAATATGAGTGTACATCCGGACATCGATTCATGTTAGCCGGTCCTGATAAAATGTTGAAAGCAACACCGGGTAGTATTGTTAAAGATACCGGTCATAAAATTGCTGAAAGTGATATGCCATTGTATTATCCATGCGTTTGTCGGGCCAATAAATTTGCACAATTGATGAGATTACATGTGGTTACACCGAAAGCACCAGTCCATTGTACTTTAGATCCAAAGGTTGGTAGTTCTATTTCTAAATTCCCTCTATTGATTGTATTGTTTGTAGGTCCAACCGGCCCCCGGCGCCCCAATTTTCATCAGTACACTGGACCGTCCGACCAAACTTACCCAATCTGCTTATTGGGTGATGCGTCTACCTTATGTTTATGTGTCAGATAAAGAACATTATCCACAGAATTTAGGTGCAAAATTACTACAAGGTGTATTTGGTGTAATGGAAGTTGAATAGATTATGTAAAACTACAATTTTTTCGATGCAAATTTAGATGATCGGATCGTGAAAATGATTTCGAACAATTCGTACAATTATACGGTGTTTCACCTGTATGGATACGTGTATGTACTTTCAACATTGTTGATGTTGTACAACCTTTACCGCAAATTGTACAAATATATGGTTTTTCACCTGTATGACTGCGCATATGTACAGTAAGTCGAGAATTTACAGCAAATCCTTTACCACAAATCTGGCAAATGTACGGTTTTTCACCGGTGTGGATCTTTAAATGCGCTTCTAAATGTCCAGATTGAGTAAATCTCTAAAATTTTAAAATTACTAAAAATCGACAATTATTCGAAATTTACTTTAAAACAAATTTCACATTGATACGGTTTCTCGCCGGTATGTACCAATTTGTGTTTACTTAAAGCATAATTAACACTGAATCGTTTACTGCAAATATTACACTCGTATTTCTTATCCGTATAGTCTTTCGTGTGCGTTTTTAAATGCGAACGTAAAGAACCATTTCGGGTAAAACTCTTATTACAAATATTACACGAAAATACCTGGATAAACCAATAATTATCAAATATACAGTCGTATTCTCTAACTTTTTGCCAATTTGTTACTATAACAAGGTTAGAGTTAGACTACAATTCCATGATATATGTATATTGAAAAAATACTGTTAATTTCTAGTGTTGTCACAGTAACGATCACCAAAAAGTTACAGAATACGACTTGTAGTTAAAGCAATCCTTACACGTTCATTCAAATGTGTCCGAATATGTTCGGATAGATGGAATGATTGCGTGAATGTTTTCGTACACAATTGGCACGAATAAGGCCGTTCTTTACTATGAATCCGATAGTGTTTCTTTAAATCATCACAACGTATAAACGATTTACCGCAAATATCACACAAATATGGCCGTTCACCGGTGTGATTCAACATGTGAACATTAAGACCGTGTTGTTGGCTGAATGTCTTCGAACATAACTCACAATTATAGCGTTTACGCGTTAAATGGGTGCGTTTATGAATTTTTAGATGGGCTAATTGATTGAAACTACATCCACATTCTCTGAAATTTCAAAAATTAATTGTTTTTCCAATTAATTTCTAGATTTATTTACTTGCATTGGTGCGGTTTTTCATCGGTGTGTGTTGTTAAATGTTGCGTTAAAGTCGATAAATTACCGAAGGATTTCGTGCAAATTTTAAAACCAGAATGCGTACGTTTGTGTATTTTTAAAACACCATACCGTGTGAACGCTTAAATCAAATATTGATTAAATTGTGAATTATTACAATATCGAATCGTTTACTTTTACCACAATTGTTGCATTGGAATTGTTTGTCAATATGGGAGCGTTCGTGTTCGTTTAAATGGATTTTTTGTCGGAAACTTTGTTTGCAAATTTTACAAATAAACGGCCGTTCATCGGTATGCGTACGGATGTGTTTTAATAGATCGTCAGATCTAATAAATCCCCGTCCTAAAATTGTAAAAATGTAAAAATATTCAAATAGAAACAAGTAAAATTACCGCAATGATTACACAAGAATGGTCGCTCTCCTGTGTGGATTCTTGTATGGATAATTAAACTTTTCTGTTGGGCGTATTGTTTATTACAAATCTTACACGAATATCCCGTTTTCGGTGGTTGATTTACCGATTTTTCATCGGCTTCATTGTATTGTTGTTTCTCTTGCAATAATCGTCTCAAAATACCATCAACTTCCTCGTATCGTTTACGGAATTTAAACGCCGATTCTATTTTATCGTAGCATTCACCACATAGATAATCGGATAAATTATCGTCTTTCGTTAGCGTTATATTGGTAGAATATTGAATTTTTTCAATTAACCTGCCAGACTCGAAGATATTGTACCGATTTTCGCTCTCGTTTAAACAAGTTCGACATAATTTCGATAATTCTAAATCAACCATCTCGTACAATAGAAGTGTTTATGTTATTTGAAAATAAAAAATAGGGATTCGTACGGGTTTAAAGGAGTGGTGATCAAAATCGGGGAGATACGCGTGGTAGAAAATCGATAAGAATGTTTGGTTTAAAGCAGTGATTCTCAAATTTTCATTTGCAATAAAACTATGCTTTAATTTATTGATACATTTATAATGTTATAATAAGATTCAATTAGAGTTAATTATTAATAAAATAAGAATTTATACTAAACTAGAGGTCAAATTGTATAATTAAACATAGAAAACTTCGTTACTCAAAGAGGTCATTGTAGTGTTTAAATAGTCATTTGAATTATTCGATAGATTCACATCGTATTGGTAGAATTGGTTTGGATGAAAATTAGCAGGAAAGAACATTTGACATGGCGTTAGAGCAACGGAAATAATCGGCGATAGATTCGGTGAATAGCAAAAAGCCGGAGTTGTTACATTTGATGATTTTGTAAATTGTGGAAATATTGCTAATGGTGTCAATGGTGATGGACAAACTGTCGCTGAATTACTAATAAATTCCTCTAATTTGTTTGCACTCAATTGTTGTGGTGATTGTATCAAAATTTGTGGTATTTCTATCGATTTTTTCCTATTTGATTCGTCTTTTATATCGATTTCAGCTTGACAACGGGCTTGTAGAATGTCCTGTGCTGTACGTCCTATCAGATTTTTCTCGTGTACTTTCACATTCTTTGCTAGAAGTTCACGGATGATCTTGTTGTTTGCAACCGATGCGGCGAACATGAACGGCGTCAATTCTAGAAAATTCGTAATTTAATCGAATTAATAATTGAATTGAATTTGTAAATTTACGAGTTTTCGGCGTTGCTGCATTTATATCAAACGAACGCTCAATCAAATATCGAAAAATGTGTCTATGGCCGAATAGTATCGATAATGATATCGGTGATAAGGTTTTTTGGATAATACGTCGCGATACACCGCCAGTTAATAAATATTCTAAGAGTTTCTTCACCAAATCCAAATTACCAACAACTATACTCATTAAAAATACGCTAACACCTGAAATTTGTCGATTAAATCGAATTTATTTAAAATTAGAAATTACCGAATCGATTCTCTTTGGTAATATTTGCGAAATTCGCCAGTAATAAATCGACAATTTCAATACGTTCATTCCGTACAGCCATCATTAGAGGCGTCCATCCCAGATAATTCTCCGAATCTAATTTTCGACCATTTGCAATCTCTTCTTTAACGTCGTCGATATTACCATTAGCTGCAGCGTAATGTAATCTTGTATTGCGGTCATTATCGACGAATACGATTTTATTTTTTTTAATATACTCTTCGTTCCAACTTGAGGTCATTTTATGTTAAAAGAAGAAACGAATTTAATTAAAATTGTTGTATTTTTAAAAACAAATTTTGAGATTTTAACAGACACACGAACAGAAACACAGTATTTATTAAATTGGATACGTCTTTTTGGCATACCAACTTATCAATCCGATGATAATAAACAGAATTGCGATAAAGAAATGATAAATTCCGTAGATGAAGAATTGTTGTTTAGCATCGAATCCAAGATCGTCACTTATTAACGCAATAATTATAGTTTGTATCACTCCAGAAAAACAATAAATTGAACCGAATACAATACCGAATTGAGGTTTCTTCAAACTCTTCAATAATTCACCGGTTAAAGACGTTATTGTATGATAATAACATACACCGAAAATTATATAAAACAAACAAGAAATTGTCGGATTTGTAAATTGAGATAGAAACATTAACATAAAACCCTGCGATAGGGACGTTACTGTTAGAATTAAGTCGCCAGTAAAGCGCCAATTCAACTGACTAAAACCACCAATTAACACCGCGAAAATACAGAAAACACTCAATAATCCATCGATTAATCCATTGTAATAGGAATAATCACTGTGTTGGTGATTATAACGCCATAATAATTGGATATAAAGGATTGCTTGTCGGTAACCACACAAACTTAAAGTGTACCATAATGTCCATTTTACGATATACTTATCGGAGAAGGCTTCTTTCAGATTTGCTGAAAATTCTTTCAGAGTATCTTCAACTCGATTATCCGTGGATTTTTTTATAATTTTATAATACTCATTTGGCGGAAATGGCAGAAATAAAGCCACAATCAAGCCGGATATTGTCGCTAAAATCACCAATTTTCAACGGAAATCGATTAAATAGAGAAAAATCTCACCTCCTAGTGTAATATAGTGCAACTGTTTATAATTTAAATATTCCTGCGATACCAACAATTGCGCCAATAGATACGCTAAAGCATTGCCAATCAACGGTGCTATTCTAATATAACTTGTGAATTTCTTGTAATTATCCTTATCGATAAACAGAAAAATTACAATCAAATAGGCGATTTCTGTCGCAAAGAACGTTCCAAATATCGCCTATTTTCAATTATTAGTCAATTAAATGAATCAACAGTATTACGGTAGCTTACTTGGGCGATTTGTAGTTGGATTAGGGTGTCGGTCCATATCAGTAAACAACAATAAAGTAGACTTGAAGCACTAAAAATTATAACCAAGGGCGTATAGTTACACAAATCGATAATAAACGCTATTAAAATCGATTGAATCACAGCACTATAAACGATAGTTGGGTACAAATCTTGTCCGATACTATCCGAATTGATTGTGTCTTTAAATTTGATTAAATATTCATAGTTGAAGATGCTCGACGGTTGGAAATTGGTCAAGAAACCGACGACGAAAATTAAATAATAACGCCGGAATTTAAACGAGTTGAAATCAATTTTAATTTTCATACTCTATTTTGTTGCAATTATTAAATCAATTATGATATGATATGAACGGTATACTGGCAAATTTTGCACTGTTAATCTAATCTAAACCTTAGAGCTTAATCTAAACAAAAATAATGGACGCAAATATGTTATCTTGATATTAAATTATTATAAATTTAGCTCGTGGTTTTTACGTTGTGGAAAATCTACCACATCCCAGAAATTGATGGAAATCATTTCTTTAAATTATGCGGATATTCCAAGAATAATAAATTCCATATATTTGAAAAAAACGACCGTCAATGGAAAGAATTTAGTTCATTATCGAATTTCTAATGACATTCGATTGAGAAATTCGATCCTGTTCAAATATTTCCGTGTCTGTTTGTTCAAATTATCTAAAATTGTTTGATTTTGACGCAATTCACCGTTCAATTTCGACTTTGTTTGTTCTAAATCGTGATTCGAGTAGATTGAGTCGAGAAATTAGACAATTGGAGGTTTTTAACGAAATTATCTCGGATAACGAAACTATCTCGATTCGCTGCGATCTTTTGAAGTTTCGTTGCGGAGGCTGAAATTTTGCTGGATTTTAACCAAGTTTTCAGGGTTTATCCGTGGAATTACTACAATAAATCTATAGGGGTGTAATTCTACCGAATTTAACCCTATACTGGCTTTAACAATAGATTAGGAAATCTTGTTTTTATCATTTAAGAGTTCCGACACAATAATCACTCGAATTTTTGGGATTTTCTCAATTAAAATCAGTCGATTATTAGATGATCTCCAATTAAACGACCGAATTTAAGTTGTATTGTGGATTAAAATTGATGAATTTTCGTAAATTTTTCGAATAATTTCCATTTGATAGTTTAGGAAATTTTGTAAATTTGGTGGATGCGCCGGGTAGTCATCTAGCAATTGGTGGCTTAAAATTAGTTTTTAACCCACCTAATCCAATATTAGGTCATGTTTGATCAACCTTGTCGAATCAATGTCGCCTTACAATGGATGTTTTTGAAAATAATTAATATACAACAGAAAACTCTCTTATCTCCCGTGATTTCTTTCCAAACAATAATATCTCGACAATCTGGCCAAGATTCTATTTATTACCCAATCACCAGACGTTCAAACCAGTAATTATTAGGGTGCCGCATGAAAATGGCATTTAGTCTCGAAATTCTAATCGTAATTCTCATTATAACAATCTTTCTAAATTATCATTTCAAACAGCAGAAAATTGTTAAGTTCTTCGAACAATTCGCACACTCCCCGTATTTACCTCTACTGGGGAATGCGTTAGATTTTAAAAATACAACAGGTAGTCGATTATTATTATTATTAACCCGAATTATTGTCTAATCGCGATTGATTGTAGCCTATTTGAAAGCTTTGGAACATTATACGAGACAATACGGCGGTATTGTGTGCGTTAAAATCGGTTTATCGAGACGTATCTTGGTTGTTAGCGATTATAATTTGATCGAATCGATCTTTAGTTCGACTAGATTGTTAGCGAAATCTACCAGTTATAAATTCCTAGATCCCTGGTTAGGCGACGGTGTTTTGAATGCTACAGGTAATATTATCAATAATTTGTGTAAGTTTTGATTTATTTTTTTGTAGGTCAACGGTGGAAATCTATGCGCCGATTGATAACGCCGGCGTTCCATATGAAAATCGTCCAGGATTTCGTCGATGTTTTCGATGAGAAATCCGAAATTTTGTTGACGAAATTCAAAGAAATCGACAATACAAATAGCGTCGATATTAACCCGATTATTACACTCTATTCGCTTGATGTAGCTTGTGGTAAAGTTGAATTTTTATTTATTGGCGATTTTTAAATGTTTTGATTGTAGAGAGTGCAACTGGTGTGCCGTCAAACGTCCAACAAAACGATCATCCCGACTATGTTAAAAGCGTGAAGAAAATGTGTTCTTTGCTAATAACACGCTCATATTCGGCGGTAAAAAGCAACGATTTTCTGTACCGTTTTTGTAGAGATTTCTACGAACAAAAGCGCGTAATTCGAGTGCTTCACGAACACTCAAGTGGCATTATTCGGAGATTCTTCGAAACGAATTCCAACAATCGACGGACGTCTTTTTTAAGTACAATCGTACAACCGACGAATTATCAGTTAACATTCAAGGATATCCGAGAGTATATCGACGGTTTTATATTTGCCGCACACGATACTACAGCGTCTGCATTGAATTTCGCCATTTACTCTCTAGCGAATCACTCCGATGTGCAGTTCAAAGCTTTCGAAGAACAACGATTGATTTTTAATAGCGACCAAAACGCCGCGATCTCCTACGATACACTCCAAAAAATGACTTATTTAGAGATGGTAATTAAGGAAACTCTACGATTGTTCCCACCGATTCCGGCAATAGGCCGGCGTACATCTGAAGATATCAATATTAGTAATTTTATCGAATTTATTACAAAAAATTATTGATTTTTGTATTTTAGGGGAATTTACAATTCCGAAAGGCGTCGATATTTTATTGTACATCAGAGGCATCCATATGAATCCCGATTTGTATCCAGACCCGGACAAATTCGATCCTAGTCGATTTTCGGGTTGTGTTAAACGCCGGCCGTATTCCTTTGTTCCGTTCAGTGCTGGTCCGCGAAATTGTCTTGGACGTAAATTTGCAATGTTAGAAATCAAAACTGTGTTATCGAAATTGATACGGCATTTCGAATTTGCGCCGGCGTTCCCCGAACACCAATTAGAATTGGCCTCGGAAATGGTATTAACGTCGAAAACTGGTTTTCAAATTAGTGTACGAAAGAGAACCCAACACAATTTTATTTAAATCGATTTTTTTTATAAAATAATAAAACTGTTATTATTGTTAATATCAAGGTTGCGCCAATTATACCAAATTTAATTGTCTGATTTTTCTTGGAAATATTTAAATTAATTAAATCCGGCTCTTGAGCCCCACTTTGATGCCATTTTTCGATATCAAAACCGTCTCGGCTGACACCCTCAACTTATAATCGGGTTCGGATGGCGACACTTCAAAATATCGAACAATTTTGGAGACGACATTCTTGACTTCCAACATGGCAAATCGTTGTCCTACAATTGAATTTATTGTAAACAAAATTATAAGATTTTTGTAACTCACCGATACAATTCCTGGGGCCTGCACTGAACGGTAGAAACGAATAAGGCAACTTATTGCCCATCTCTTGGAAACGTTCCGGTTTGAATTTCTCCGGTTCTGGAAAATATTCTGGATTGCGGTGAACTGCATGGAAGAGTAACGATATTTGTACGCCCTTTGGAATAATTTTGCCGTCTAAAAAACATGACGTTATTTTTATAAATAATGAAAACTGAAGAATTACCGTATTCGACATCTGAATCGGTCTGTCGTCCGACCAACGGTACAGACGGGTACAAACGCAAAACTTCCTTGATTACCAATTCAAGATAGTTCATATTTTGTAAATCTTGATAACTTATAGTTGGATTCTTTTCTTTGCCGAATAATTGCACCTGTTCATCGTAGACTTTATCCTGAAATTTTCGTTTAAACTAAAATATCAATCGATTTTATGGTTGCCAACCTGAACGTCTTTATGGTGAGCTAGACAGTAAAGAGTGAACGTCATTGCTGAGGCGGTGGTGTCGTGTCCCTTGAAAATAAATCAAAATTCCGCTATAAATTGGCAATTATTTATACTCACTTCAAACATAAAAGTGTCGACTTCTTCGCGGATTTCAGCCAGTGTTAACGGCTGGCCATCAACCGTACTCTCTAGCAGTAAATTAAGGAAAGCCCTCTTCTTCTTCACGCCACTATCGTCGACTTCCTTCTGTCCTTGTGGTTGTTTAGTTTCTATTTCTTCAATTTTCTTACGGATCACTTCTTCCGTATATTCGTGGAGTATCTTCAACGATTCTTTTTGAATATAATAATCTTTAGACAACATAAATAGGAAATTGTTGCGTTTGAAGGCGGTCCGTGAACGATCGACTATAATTCTTGTCATATTCTTTACGGCACGTACGTACGGTACGTCGGCGTTGTTTTGGGCGTTCACTTTTATGCCCATTGCACTCTCTAAAATTCGAAATAATTTTATAATTTCATGGATAATTTTATAATAATTACCGCAAATTATATCCAAAGCGCATAGTGTAATAAACGGGTAGATATCCAAATTTTTTGCACCATCATGTTGTTTGAGTTTCTCGATCAGAATGTCGGTGGGTGAATTGAAGATTTCTACGAATTCTTCCAAAATTTTAAAATGGAACGCCGGTGTTATCAATCGGCGGTGACTCTTCCATTTTTGGCCTAAATCATCGGTTGTAGAAACATTTTTTTGTGCCGAAAATCTTACCGTATGATGTTAATAGGCCGGTACCCAACCACGGTTCTAAAAAACCGTAAGTTAAGCCTTTCTTCATGACTTTATTCGTACTCAATAGAAACTCGATGAAATTATAATCGGCAACTATGAGTAGGTGTCCAAATGCGCCGAAATTGAACGATACGATTTTGCCGTATTTACCCAGAAATTCGTAGGTTTTCGGCAAGAATTCTGCGGGTATTTTACGATAATTAATAATTTTAAAATTTAAAATATTTACCTTCAGTTGTTCTAAATACAAAAGCGTTTCCGAGGAATGGTATGCCGGGCGGTGATGGGAATTGTTGTATATACTCAAAAATTTTAGCATTTTTCACTTTTATTATATAAAAATGATAGGCAATAAACACTAAAATTATCGAAATTATAATTTGAATAACTAGAAACATCATAGTCTCGGTTTCAGATGTGCGTTAATAAAACAATGAGTGCCTTTTGAAGGTGGACTGGATACGAGAATCGTTTATAAGCGTGGGGGAATTTAATTGAAGATTATTATGTTTACATAACATAAATATAGAGAGGCAGAGACAAAGAGACAGTGACGATATAGCAACTATTGAAAAACGCGTAATTTTTCATAAATGGGAACAACCTTGTAAACAAAAAATTCACGATAAAGTAAAATCTTTAAATAAATTCAAGTACAAATCTCTCGTCAAAGTCCTTCCAGTGGCGTAGAGTCCGTCTGTCGAGCTGGCATCACGCGCAGTCTTAGAATTTGCTCAAAATATACGAAACTTTATTGGCATATTTTGTAGTCAATCGAAAAGATTGGTTGATTCACCATTTCGCTAAAACATTAACTAATTTCCAACTTTGCCGTGTTAATTGAGCGAAATTACAGTGATACGCAGTAGAAACTGTACTGAAGTGCATTACAGTGCAGTGAAGTGCATTCCGCTTATTTTCATTAAAATCGAATGGAATTCTCATGAAAACTCCATTCAAAAGCTCCAATTTAAGCCCGCAGTCAGCGCTATGAGATCTTTATACGGATCTTCATTGAATCTCTAATCATAATTTATTTGTATTCAATGCATTATAAATAACCTTACTTCATAATTATGGAAGCTAATTATAGAATGACTAGCAAATTATCAAAATCTATTGAAGATTACATAAGAAATAATTGCATACTTTATAAATTTAATTTTAATAACACCCTATAATAAAACTTAAAATCAACAATATAAATTACATTCTGGATTGAAGTCCAATACGTACACCATTCTTTGATTTCAGTGTCGTCTCGGCTACAATCTCCAATTTGTGCTCAGGATAAGCTGGCAATAACTCGAAATAACGTACAATTTTCGATATTAAACTTTTAATTTCTAAAAGAGCGAATTTCTGACCTGTTATAGAACAATTAATAAACGAATAAATCAATTAATTAACAATTACCGATACAATTCCTATAGCCGGCACTGAACGGTAGATACGAGTACGGTGGCATTTGTGAATTTTCAAACCGGCTCGGATCGAATTTTTCCGGATCGGGGAAATATTCCGGGTCCTTATGGACACCTTGGAGAAACAGACCGATATTTACACCTTTCGGTATTGTAATACCGTCTGAAATTACTTAAAAATTATCTCGAATAGATTGTGTAATAATAATTCTATACTGTAATCTACATCTTCATCCGTTTGGCGGGCAATTACCGGCACAGATGGATATAAACGTAATACTTCTTTTATCACAAAATCGAGATAGTGCATATTTTGTAAATCTTGATACGTTATGTTCGGGTTTTTGTCGTTTCCAAATAGATCCAACTGTTCATTGTAGACTTTATCTTGAATTTCTTTGTGATAAGCCAGAGAATAGATCGTGAATGTGATCGCGGAAGCTGTCGTGTCGTGTCCCTGTTTTAATTCATTTCAATTAACTGAAATTAAGGAAAACCGGAGCAATTTTCAAATTTCTGAGACATGTAGACAACCCTCTTATTTGTCAAAATTTGTTGAATTAGTACAACAAAAACGTCTCTAAATTTGTCCAAATTGCTCCCTTTATAACTGGCTTAAAGAAGTCAAAATAATTCTACCTCAAACATAAAAGTGTCGACTTCTTCCCGAATTTCGGTCTTCGTCAACGGCCGCCCATCAATCCTGCACTCTAAAAGCAAATTCAAGAACGCCTGTCGTCTTTTTTGGCCAGTCCCATCGTCATTTTCCGTTTGTTCCAAATGTTCAATTTGATTCTCCTTAATTCGCTTATCGATAACCCGATTCGTGTAATTGTGGAGGATTCTCAACGCTCTCCACTGTTTAATATAATCTCTAGTGAGCATAAAAAATAACGTTTTATTGGTGATCGGTGATAGACTTCGTGCGACTAAAATCTGCGTCATTTCTCGAACGCTGCGAACATAGGGCGAATTTTCGTCTTCTTGAGCGTTCACTTTTACACCCATTGCACTCTCTAAATTTGCAAAAAAATCAAATCGACAAAATTTCAACGAACTATTAATTACCACAGATTATATCCAAAGTGCATAGCGTAATAAACGGATAGATATCCAAACTTTTTGCACCGGCCGTCTGTTTGAACTTCTCGATTAAAATATCGCTGTTTGCGTTGAAGATTTCGACGAAATCCTCCAAAATTCGAAAATGAAAGGCCGGTGTTATCAATTTCCGGTGACTTCTCCATCTTTGCCCTTAACCAAAAATAATGGCAACAACAAATTAGATTAACAATGGGGTGATATTTACCGAAAGAAGTTAATAATCCATTACCCAGCCAGGGTAGTAGAAATTTATAATTGTCGGATTTTTTCAAAATTTTATTCGAATTTAAAATGAATTCTAAAAATTGATAGTCGCTAACAACGAACGTGTAATCGAATAAGCCGATTTTCATTACAAACAAATTGCCGTATGTCTTTCGGTAGCGGTGGAGAACATTTAGAAGTTCTACAAATAGAGTTTCGTTATTTAATCGTGTTAATTTCCCATACGGTTACCTTTAGGCGATTTAAAATCGAGCGCATTTCCTAAAATCGGTAGACTCGGTGGTGATACGAATTGGCGATAGAATCTGTATTGTCGATATGTTTTTAAATAATTGTAAACATAAATAACCAAAAGTACAAAGAATATTAATTTCAATATAAACACAAACATTGTAATTACAATTTAATTAGTTTGACCTCTCGCTAAATTATCAACTATTGGCTAGTTGATCTACAATAGAAAAATAGCTTTTATCGAATAATTAACAATTTTATTTTTCAAATTTACTTACATCAAATACTTATTTTAACTAGTATTTGAGGCAACAAACCGACTATTCTTATATGAGGAATATTAAAAAATAAAGCTGTTATCAATTTGAAATATATTTCGATGTCAGGGTCAGTAAAGTTAAAAATCATGCTTATACGTCGAATTTTCGTTATTTTTGCGAAAATAAAATTGAGTTCTGAACGAATCCTAATCTCGATTGCTATTCCGAATTACGAAATTGCATGTTTACCAAATATGAATGCAATTTTCCAAGATTCGAGTTGAAAGCGGTTCAAAATACTTATGCGTAATCATGTTTTAGAAATTGTGATTGAATAATGTTTTAATTATCGTCATTATGTGTGTAATCTCGGTTTTTAAATTATAGTTTGTGGCTAACAAACGGGGATCATTAATTGGAACCTCTTTATTGAGCAACTTTTTGTACACTTAATAATAAGACATTATTGTCTATTAATTGGAAAAAAGTTAAAAATAAATAACATGAATTGTACACAAAGAAAAGAGAAATTGTAATCAGTCGAATTTCCTACACCTTTTGATGATTTTAGATTCTTAAATTAGGATTGGTGAAACGTACGTATTTTAATAAATCCTCATTCTCTTCGCACACCCACGGTTTGCGATGATGGCAAGCCACATCGTGCCAATTAACACCATCATTATAGAAATTATTGAGAACGGCTAAACAATTCTCACTGGCACCCCCTTGTTGGGCTTCCCGATTATCCGGCTGTGGTTTACCGATACCGCCGGTCTCCGACCAATCATTCTGATCGCGTTGTGTGGTTGGGGCCAATTTTTGTAAAACAGCCGTCCAAAACCAGCCGTTCACCGAGACTGGCTGTAAATCGGCGCGGTCGCAGCCTTTGAAGTCGCAGATACGGCCGGAAGTCCAAGTATATTTCACCTATTATTTCAGTTAATTAACCGATTTGGAAAATTGTAATAATTTGTACCTTCTCGTCGACGAGGCGTCTTTTGATCCATTCGTTCTCAGCGCTGGTTTCTAACGAGATCAAATCCATGCAGCGTTGTCGGCAATAATTGCGGCCACCAAGCCAATCTTCTTCGACGTTTTTCAGGGCTGGATCTCTCCAGCTGAAGAAATAGCCCTTACCTGTAAAAAATTGGTGACAACCGGTCTTGTTAATTAGAATAAATTATAATTTCCTGGTGTATGGCCTTGCCATTTCGATTTTATTTACAATAAAAATTAAATAAACGTTAATTACCGTCAGGGGTCCGCTCGTGGATGACCCGTTGGGCGCAGAGGGCCGGTACCGGTGGTTCGAGGATGCGGCCGTTTGGGAATTGGGCCAAACTGACACCGATTACACTAACAACAAATAGAATAATTTTCATTTTGTTCGTTGTTATCGGAATTTCCACTGTAGTGGCACACTTTTAAATGAAGAATACACCAATCCAACTGTTCTTTATATAGTTAGGTGGGGTCATATAACAGAAAACATAGCACATAGTGTCTTCCTCAAATATTCATCACCTTGACCTCTGAATTTCTTTCAAGAATTTCAGTTATGACCGAAGTGAAAGTTTCTCAAAAGCCAAATCGTTAGTAATTTGTCAATTTTCAATCATTTACTCATTATTGCTTCCTTTATTTTCCATTTTTTCGGGTAATTCCAGCTAATTGCGATATCGATCACCAGCTTTCCCTCCAATAATCACCTGATTTTGATCTTTGTAATTTTCCGATTATTTCAAGTTGGTGGTTGAACATTAAAGGACGTGCGAAGAATTGTGCCTACAGTGGCAAATCAATCGCTTTCTTCGACCTCTTCTCAATTGTTGCCGCTGTTGATCAATAAAACAATTCCAAATATTAGATTTTTTCTAATTCACAAAAATTGAAAGTTTGTAATTGTGGAATTGGGTCGTTTTAGAGAACGGAATTTCCCAAAAATGTCTCTAAACAATAAACAATTACTGCTATTAATAAATTTAATTAGTTCAAGTTTTTATAACGAAGAAAGTCGAAGAAAAATCTAGACTTTCCATTAAATGTTGGAAACTGTAGATTTTCTACTTTCTCTGTAGAAATACCAACACTCCACCCTTGTCGTTATCAATAATTTGCATTGTAATTTCTTTGGTTACAATACAATAAAATATTACACAAATATTGCTCAATTAGACCTCGACAATAAGTAAATGAGGCGTGTACAGGCCGGCATTGACATGAGCTAAATAGAGAACCGATTATTGATAATTATACGTATTGGTTGTTTACAAATAGAAGAACGAGAAAAATTAATGGTGGTTCTAAAGAAGGTCGTCACGTATTGATGACAATGTGTGTCTTGAAAACTAACAAGCGTCTCAAATTCAACGACCGTTCTGGATTATTTTCAAAATTCACAACTTCTTACAGTTAATCCAATTAAAATAACCACGAAATTCGTCCACATTGAAGAATTCGTGAAACTTGAAACTGAAGTTCAGCTTGAAAATGCCAAGGAATCTATAACCAAATCGTGTTGAAATCGACCCCAATGGAATCGCCAAAAATCCTGAAACTGCTAATATTTGGTAAATCTGTCATTTCAGGATTAAAATCGACTTAGATCAGTTTTACAACAAAAATATTGCCCTAACTGTAAAAGTCAACAAAATATTCAGCCTTGTATTTGAAAATCTTACTAATTACCAGTAATTAGTGCATTAGTGATAAGAATTTACACTCGGATACGTTGTAAATATTTCGAAATATTTTGGAGAAATTGTTCAAATACGAACGCATTTCCACAAATAGAATATTTAATAATTAGAAAAAACGAGAGTTTACATCGAATTTGCATATTTGTATCATTCTATTCAACTAAATCATTAAAATGAGAACTAATAACAATTGTCTCAAAAAATAATTATTACAAAATTATTGACAAATTAATAATTACAAAAAAAGTAAATAAAATAACATAAGCATAAAATAGACAGTACACTAGCAGTACTAGTTTTTCAAAAATCGGAAATAATAAATTATTGGTTAAGTTTCAGAATAAGAACAAACATTAACTACACTACAAAAATATTTTTCTAATTTCCACACTATAAGAATGTTTATAACAAAATTAACGCTAATTATTTCTTTTTGTTATATTCTGGATCTAATAATACCGATATTTTATCATAAGCATAACGCATCTTCTCATAGAGTATTGTATTACAACCATTCTGTTCCAATGATGTGAATCTAAATGTACGGAATGATTTATCCTCGCCGATAAAAGTGATTGCCGCCATCAGTGGACACATAATAATCTTCGTATGATCAGTGAAATTCAATTGTACCGTACCATTATTTAATTGCATTAATACACCAGAAGCTGAACGACACCATTGATGCAAATGTGGCGTTCTAGACATTGAATCAGCTTCACGTACAACCGAGGCACCAGTCTTTACTAAATGTTCACGCATATAACGACTAAAATAATTGAGTAATTTCATTTTTTTATCATGGTCTTTTGGATAATTGTCAACAGTCATATAAGATTCTTCACCATTCTTGTCAACATAGTGAACATTAATACCGTTCGGTAACATAATTAATTTTGTTGTATCGTTAAACATAACACCAACAGCCTCATCAGATAATTGATAACCGAAACCGTATTTATCCGAATAATCGACCCATTTTGATACCCATACCATTGGTTGGGCAGCCGGATCGGTCATTTCATCTAAGAAAATATGCGTTTTTGATGCTTTCGATTTTAATGCTTTTAATAACATAGCACGTAATGCTGAGAAATTCTCTTTGGCATCAAATATTTGTATACCATTACCGCCACCAGTTAAACATGCAGTTATCGAATCTTGCCGTGGATTTTTAGCTAACGGCGATGATAATTCGCAATTATTTAAACCACTTAATGGTTTTCTCAAATTTACATCTAGTTTATCGAATCTTGGCGCCATTGTTAAACAACTAACAGGTAATGTTAATGGACAATAACCATTCGCAATAAAATCAGCTGATAATAATTGAGTAACGGTTGGACGGCGCGATGGAGTCGGTTGTAACATCAAATAAATCATATCTTTAGCCGTCTCAGAAATATTACCAGCCAAACTATAAAATCAAACAATAATTAAAACCAAATCAACTAAAATAACAAAAATTATTACTTATATTCGCATTTTCTAATTCTATTATAAGTCTCCTTTAACGTATTAGTCTCAAATGGTGGTCGTCCCAATAATAATGTATACATGATGCATCCAAGGGACCATATATCAACTTCCAATGAATGTCCAGCTTTGGCTAGAATCTCCGGTGCGATATAATTCGGTGTACCGCATAAAGTACGTTTACGTTCACCATCATAACGAATTTGTGCGGCCAAACCGAAATCACCAATTTTCACTTGTAATTCATCGTTTAAAAACAGATTGCCCAATTTCAAATCGCGATGTATTATGTGTTTACCGTGCAAATATGCCACACCATTCAAGATCTGTTTCATATAAAAACGTGTCTCTGGTTCTGTTAGAATTTTACGACGTTTGTGCAACTCCATCATTGACTGCAATCGAAATAATTCATTATTAAATTAATTAATTAGAAATAAGAATAGCAGTTACTCTCTTATATAAGACATTGTACAGTTCGGTTTTCTTTAGATTATCGTTAAATTGTTTAAAACTAATTTCTAATTGGTGCCTAAAATTCGGAAGATACATTTCTAGGAAGTTTGTTTGTTCAAAAATGATAGATTGAATCTGAGGCGATGTCAAACTAGTGGAAAAGTCAGAAAAAAACAATATCCTTGACATTTTTTTGAATAATTTGTTAAGAAATTAATCGTTAGTACAATTTCCTATAAGATTATGCTCGAAGTTAATGAGAAATTGTCAAGAGTTGCTTTTTACGAGCGTTGCATTGTAGTTTTAATGCAAATCTTGAGATGTGAATGAGAATTTGTTAATATTTCAAGATCGTCGATTAAAATTGTGTTTTTCAAATTTAAATTATCTTAAATTTTCTAGTGGCTTAGATAAAATTGTAGTTTATCGATATTTTCGTATTGGAAACTAACAATATCAATTGATAGAAGCGTAAAAGTGAATGTGAATTTTTTGTGGCAGAATAACAGGAAATCATTCTAAAAATTCACATTCAACACAATTACATGTGCTTCAATCTCTACCTAGCAGATTAGTTTCTCAAACTAAGAGATAATCTTTTGGATTTAAATTTACAATAATCTTATTTTAAAAAGCGCTCCACTTGCAGCGTCTTTTTAACAGTATTTTTGAAGAAATTTGTTCTAAAATGAGACTCAACAGAAGTACATTCTTCAACCTAACTCTACACCCAACAGCTTAAAGATCTTCAATTTTGGATTTAAATTTCTAATTTTATTTTATTCACAAATAACAGAATCTTTGGCATCCAGAAATCCGCCTCATAGCAAGACTTTTAAGAGTCACTTTTAAAGCATGTTCTTTGAGGAAGTTTGTTATAAAATAACCAATAAGATTCAACATAACTGCGCCCGTTCCACCCGTCAGATTTGGAGGATTTAAATGTACAATAATCTCATTTTACCCACAAAGAACAGAATCTTTAGTATCGCAAAACCCTCCTTTTAGCAAAATTTCTAATTCAGCTCGTTTTGAGGCATCTTTTAACGAAATTAGACTGGTTCGAATAACGAAAATTAACGTTAAAATTGGTCCCAACAAATAAAAATTGAGATTAATAGCGTAAAAGTACATTATTCTGAAAAAAAAACTAGTTATTGTAAACAGAACAAATATTGATACAAATATCAATATTGATAAAACGATCATTTCTTTTTCCTGATTAGAAATTGTCTTGAAGAATCCAATAAACAAATTCCAATTCTAGGTGATGTTTAATTAACGATTAATTGATTAAACAAAGAAATATTTTGTTGATAATTGGATGAAAATTGGACGAAGAACAGAAGGTTAATTTACCCGTTTGCGACACAATTCCAATACAATGTAGATATGATCTTTATCCTCAAAGAAACTGTAAAATCGAACGATATTTTTGTGCTTCAATGTACGATGGATTTGGATCTCTTGGGTCATTTTCTCTTTTTGGTTCTGCTTGGCCATCAGTTTCTTCGAAACGATCTTACCGGCATACACCTCATTGTCTTTCGTATTAACAATTTCGTAGCACTTGGCAAAACCACCCTATTGAAAGAAAATCATTAGATTCATTGGAATACAGTAAAAAAGGTGTGTTTTTCAAATGGCCAAACCTTGCCGAAAAAACGGCCTCTTCTATAGCTGACTTTTCCACGTTGATCGTAAATAATATCAGGAATTGGTGTTGTATCTTCGTCGCGGGGCATCTTAACAAACCTAATTTGTGGAAAATTTAGAAAATTTTAACGAAAACCACAAAATTCTTGAAACAACACTTGTAACAACCACCACAAAACTCAATAAAATTGAACAACTTTCGGCAGTTGAACACGACTTCAACAGTTTCAAATGAATGTCTCTGATTGGTTGAATATTCAAACATGAACGGTCGCCATTACCAACTGCAATTAATCACAGGACGCGATCGGCAAATTCCCCAAATACACCACAGTATATTTCAAAAATTCCCCCAAATTTAAGGTTTATACAGCATAAATCAACAATTTCATCGAGTAAAATTTCAAAAACGCTCATTTTAAGCAGCTTAAATAAAGTTAAATAGTGATAATTAATTTAAAGTAACCTAACCTTAAAAAATTCTATAAATAAAAGCGCAATACTTATAAAACACCTGGTAGTTATGTAACTAACAATACATCCATGTACAATTAAACAACCTTACGGGAGTTAAATGTAATTAAAATATGTAGGGTTGAAAATCACCCCCGAACCAATCTAAAAACAGGCTGTAGGTAGGATAAATGTCTATATAGAGGTTTAAATCAAGTTCAAGACAATACTTAAACTAGTTACAACGATAATCTTGTTGCCAATATAATAACCCTTCTGGAAAACAAGATTTCACCCCCTTTATTATTCAAAATATAGTATACTCGTATATCTGTGTAAATATAGAGACGAATCAAATCCAATAATCTTGATTAATGTCAAAATAATGAATTTATAAGGGTGGTTTGAGATACTATAATGCGTTTATGTCCATTGAACGAAGGGCGGTTTCTTATCCAATAAACCAACAATTGTTATAAATTAACTTAATTTTTTGTGTTGTAATAAAATTTATCATTGTCTATATTGTAATCATTAAAATTGTGTCATTTACATGTACTCGATAGAATATTTATGATGTTATAAATCTGAAATGTTTTTATCATTCGGTATTGTTTTAAAAATGGGGTGTTTTTTAAAAATAAGAATGCAATTTTGCTCGTCTTATCACTGTTTTTAATAGTTTAAATGTAGCCAATAATAATTTATCATTGATCTAACACGGTTTTTATTTTACGGCTCTATACAACAATGTTACTAATTATCAATAAAATAATAATTATGTCTATGTTACAATGTATAATTTCAAATTGACACTTATTCATAATGATTGATCTTTACGTTAATTGCTAATTTATTATCATACAACGTACTTAATTTTGATTGTATTTCCTTATTTTGTTGTCGAAACGTTGATTCCAATAAAATTATCGAAAACTTCTTCCTATTTTGAACGTACAAAGAAGAAGAGCATTAAAAAGTGTTTTGTTGTACTTTTACACTAATAGGCCAATCGAATACTGTTTTTTTAAGCTACAAACCGTCTACATTATAACAAAATTGAGGAAATCAAACATGCAATAATATTTTATTGTTGTAAACAAACAATTATCACCAACATTATTGATTAAATATTATTAATAGTGGAGATTATTGCTGAATTTTTACACTTCAATTTTATTTCGATAATATACTGCATCTATTTAATTTTGAACAATACGACTCGTTGGAGAATTTATAAATGGAAGACACTGAACTGTTTTATATTATATATAACGTAAATTTGCAATTTTCCCGTCTGGTACGTTTCTGAAGGATGGAAACATGAGTAATTGTTAGTTCTGTGGAAAAACTCATTAACAAGTCGACACGACTAGACGTAGATACGGTCATAACCGTTTTAATTTATTGAGTATTTATGTACCTTTATGGTCTGTGTGATCAGGATGTTGATAATAGCCTAACGGTAACTGATCCCTCTATTATTAAACAATTCTATAACTATGCACTTTTATAATAGTTTGGGGGCTAATACAGCAACGGTTTGAAGTCAAAATCGATTTCTCTGACAGTTGGGAAATAGAAAAATATCTACAGCGCTTGAAAATCAGCGTAGAAGAAACTGAAAAATCCACAGAATTAAAATTTGAACCCTTTGATGTTATTGCATCTGAATAAAATCCTCTTAGTTTGTAACTCAACTACATAGGATCTACAGTAAATCCACTCATGTAGTAGAAAATTTTGAATTTGTTGCCAATCTTATAGTTCAAGGAATAATAACATTTCTATACAAACGTATAGTAAAATTTATATTCTTACGTTGGTATCACTGACGAACTAAACGATACTCGTTTGTCTATAGATCAACAATAAAACCTTAAATTTTATGTTTTTAAACATAATTTTTAATGAATTTTGTTTTAAAAGGCTTTCTTTACTTTGTTTTATTGATTTTTATTACGTCTTACTGAAATTTTTTGTGTAATATACCGTTTTATTTTTGTTTATTTAAATTTCCCGCTTCAACGAATAGGCGTAATTCAATACTTTTCTTTACATCCTTAGATTTACTAGTGATTGGGTTGCTATTTCGTTAGCCGCTATAACTGCGATAGCAGATTAGCAGCTAATTAATAGCAGGCGAACTCCAAAACAAATCGATTCTGACAGGAGACGACAATTGTTTGGCCAACAGACCATGGTAATTATTAGCTAATTATTAGCTGCTTGTATTATCAGGTTAAGAAATATAGCACTAGCAGTTGTCACTGCTAATGAAAATTAGAAACTAGCACTAACAGAACCTACCACGATATTTCTCCTAGTGGAAAACGGGTTGGAGAAAAGGGGGTTAAATCGATCTCATTCATTTGTCATATTTATTAAAAGTTTACTAATTATGCGTGCTGCTGCGATGAAAATGGACATTCATCAAAAATTTGTTTCTTATGACGTTTCTAATAGATGATCAGGCCTGTGAAACAGCTCAAATCCGGAAAATCTGGCATGCCTTGATTAAAAATATCAATTGTTAGTGGCTTTAACACGAACAAATTTATTATTTTATTATTTTGAACGGACTGAGACGTTTATTATTGCATTCTTATATTATAAAGTGCACTTTGATAGTGTGACCTACGAGCTAAAGTTGACAATTTTAAAGATTTTCGGTCAAATTTCAAGTATAATATTGAAAAAAAATCGTATCTTTGATTATTACTGTTGATTTGACCAACACGCTGAAATCCCATGCTTTACTCAAAACACTATTTGGTCTATTGGTCGGAAATGTGGGACACCCTGTAGTATTTGAATTTGTGCGAATCATCCTTTACGACCTAAAATTATCGCCGATATAGAGAATCGCAGTTGGCTAAATCTTGATTATCTAGCGTCGTGGCTTGGTTCAGCCACTTAGAAAACATTAATAAATGTCAATTTGAATAAAATATGAATCAATCTACGACAGTTAGCGAAGACGCAGCCAACTGCGAACTGAAGTACCTAGTGTACCGTGCAAGTCAACAAATTCAAATTAAAATCGTTAATTTTAATTAAATAATTATTTAAATTAATTTATCATAATTGTATAAATATTGTAATAGTTTTATTGTGTATTAAAATAAATAATTTGTTTATTTAATTGCCTATTTTATTACCTATTATTTTATTATAATTATTTTTATTTTTCAGTTTGTAGGATATGCGCAAAAATCTAGAATCGTGCCTGTATTCACATCCCTCCGTTACCTTTGCCGAACCGCCACCACCACAACCCAGTATGTAGACTGCAATGCAGTATACTGTCTTCTGATTGGTTAACGATCAAAACAAACGAATGCATTCTCCGTAAACGTTCGTACCGCACACCATCTCTCTCTAAACTTCGATTCGATTTCACGTTTTATAACAACACAACATGGAAAATAGTAGCATAGTAGTATGTGACATTGTTTTGATGTGATTACATCGTTGAGGGAATTCCGGATTTGCTAAATTCTTGTCCTCTTTTTACATTAATTTCATTTATATGTGTGTGAGTTTGCATTAATAATTAAGAAAAAAATCAAATAATCGTATTTAAATAAACTTTGTGGACAACTGACACGACGGTTTTATTTAAAAATATAAAGTGTGGGATTAATAAATGAAGGTATCACGTCAAATTGGGGACAGATCAAATCCAGACACCATCAACATCACAGTTGGCTTTAGTGTCTTGTAACAATTGACATTTCACCTATTATTTTGATTGTTATAATTAAAATAAAAACATTTTCTTTTGGGAATCTCCAAATTTATTGGACCTCAGTGCTAAAAACTGCGTTATATTTATAATATTTGTGAAATATCCAGTTGTGTTGTGTGATCGTGACGTTTTTTCTACGTTCGTTGTAGAAGAAATCAATCTAGTGTCCTGAATTTTTCTCCAATAACAACAGAAAAATCCAAAGGTATGTGCGTTTTAATGATTTATTTTAGAAAATTCTTTCCCGCCTGAAATACGCACCTACACACACACACATGCACGTACGCACATTTTTGTGTACGTACACGCACGCACACACGCACCAGTTGTTTGTAAACAAAGCGTTGTGTAATACTCCCGTCGGTTTTTTTCTCTTGTCAGTTATTAAAAGAATACCATCAATTGTAGTTGGCCGTGGAAAAATTAATGAATTGAAACAATTAAAGGTGAGAAAAACAAATATTTCGTAAAAGCGTAGTAGTAGTGGTTTTTATGCCACCCTAGCCGATTGAAATCCCCTAGAATTGTTTACACAACTACCGTCTAGTGAATTCCAGCAAATTCCTGATTAGAAAATGTGTATTAATGATGAAATTCTAACACACCTAGACAATCGATTATTCTAATTAGAATTAGAGAATTCCATTTTGGTATTTAGGACGTCTGTTGTTGTTGTACTGGGAAATTAGAGGATTCGGTTAAAAAAATGTAGAACTTCCAATTTTCCCAACTATTGGACTAAAAATAGATTGTTGGAGCATTTGTGAATTTCCATTCCAAAGTTCATTGATTCTTCTTTTTAATTTTTTTACAATAACAACAAATAAATGTTGTTTATAATCAAATCTACACGGATATAACGTAACAAGCGGGAAATCTAGGAATAATTCCATTTTGAAAAACATCGATGAGACAACAATTTTATTGTGCAAAAGTTTAAATAAAACTATGACCGAATCTACGAGAATTATTTTATTCTATTATTCTATTAAACAAACACTAAACTATTATTTAACTTGAACGATTAATTATTTTAAAAAGAAACATACAAAGATAAGTTCATCAAGCAACTATATGTATAGTCGTTCAAATTCGATAGTGTATTAACAAAAATTCTACATTCTCAACGATAAAAGTACCCTTATTTACAAATTAATAATCTTATTAATAATCAATAACCTAGGTCAGGTTTAAAATACTTCTGTCCAACGAATAAATTAGTAAATTGGCACATTTATACTGCAGAATTTCCCACAATTATTACGAAATTTGGCGGATATAACGAATAGAATCTTTTTAGAAACAGTTTCGCTACAAAATCTTGATAATTAAACAGAAAATTATTGTGGGAACATTAAATAAAGTATTATTTTGAATTCAATTATATCAAGAAACTGTAGGTATAGTTTTTCGAATTTACTAGTATTTTGACTGATAAATTTTTTGAAATTAGGCAGTTTAAGTCTTAGACAAACAGACAGAAAATTTTCGCGAAAGTCAATGATCTAGAATACGAAATGGTAGTAAACATGTCTATAATTAGAAACGACTTGCCTTTTTTTTTAAGTCTACACTAAAGTTAAATCGATGGAAAAACACCCAGATCCGTTGGAATTCTTTAAAATCACAGTCGATTGAATTCGACAAGGTGAATTTTTATCAGATTTATTTTATGGTCGTGTTATAATATGCGGATCATTATGAAAAAATTACAATAATTAATTAAGACATTTGTTTAGTGTTTAATAGCGGTTCATTAATATATTCCAACGGCAAAAAGAGCTCGTTTATTTTACTTTTTTGCTGATTATCTAGGTCTTTGTCCTTACCTCCACCCACATGCCAAATTTCACGCTTCTGTACTGTTCCCAAAAAAAAAAAAAACCAACTGTACCTACTTAAAATGTGTAAAAATATTCATGTCAAATGTGATTTTTTGGGTCTATTTCCGTTATAGTTGTCCTTAATTGATGGATTGAGTTGCTATTATGATAAAAACAGCGTTTTCATTTAATAGTCCAATTATTGGATGAGCGATTTGAAAAACATTTTAACGATTTCTACGAAAGTTGTTGATGATTTAACCAAAATTTGAGCCTTGTAGCTCATCGGCAAGTTGGTCAAAAACGCTTGTTTTAGTTAATTTTGCCAGTTAAACACTCTAATGACTCAAAAATGCAAAATATTTGAACCCATTCCAAAATTAAATGGAGAAAAATGAATCAAAATCAACTTTCTTTAGTCATTCTGAATCATTTGGGTTGTGTAAGTCAATTTTAAAAATTACGACCCGGTTAGAAACGAACGTTTCTTGACCAATTTGCCGATGAGCTACGAGGCTTGAATTTTGGTAAAATAATCTGTAAGGAGTCTCCTATAAATGGTTAAAATTTTTTCAAATCGCTCGTCAAATAATCGGAGTTTTAAGTGATAAGTACGATATGCTGTCAAGTTGACCAAATCGCTGTAGTTGGACGATATAATAAATTTTTTTAAATGGTCTCAAAGGATTAAATTTTAAAAACTTGTAATTGGTTGTAATTTATTATTTTTATAGGTAATTATAGTAGAACTTTCTATATTGTTTTACAAATTCTTCAACTTTATCTACACTATAATTTGTAAGACATTATTGCTAATTTAATTTGTCATTTTTCTTGTAAAATGTAGAATAGATTGTACGTTAATTTTCTCACTTGTACAGCTATTTTTATTATTATTGCTTCTAAATAATCAAACAAGGTAAAGCGGAAATTGTTATTCTTGGAAAACATACATAAAACCTACACATATGGATTTGTAATACCCGTAATTACAAATAAGTATTGTAAAAAATGCTAGTATATGTCTTATTGTTCGTTAAAATGGTGTATTGTGTATACGAAATGTGGAAGTTTTTCTTTAATTAATAATTTCTAATTTTTAGATTTTAAAGTTATAAAAAAAAACAATACCTAATATTTGACGGGTCTGTTGTTATTGTTGTTTTATTATTCTGAAAAGGTTACTTCTTCCTTGAAATTGTCAGCGATAAAATCTTACATTGTTAGAGAATAGTAGAGAGTTTTATTTCCCGTCTTCATTTTAATTCATTTATCGTTTTCAAATAAATAAAGTAGTTATTGTGAACGTTGAATTTTCTAGAGTAAAAATGTCAAAAAATCCACGAAAATTATGCAAGATTCCAATTGTTTTTGTAAAATTAACCGTAACTTTTATTGTTGTCTGAGTAGGATTTTAGCAAGTTTCCGTTAGAAAATCCGATGGAAAAAAAACCGGCAAATTCCTGCTAATTGATTCTATCCTGTTATTCTAAAATTTAATTGAGGTAAATTAGTTTTTGATAATAGAAGAATTCAATCGTTTAACTGTTTATTTACTGTAAAAAAAATGATGTTTTTGTCGGGTAAGTTTCCTCAAATAAGCCACATTAATTGGGAATTAGTCACAATTAAAGTATTTATAAAATAGTAAATATTGGATTGTGGGTCAAGTTTTATAATGTAAATATTTTCTTTTATTCCTTTATTGTTGTTAATTAAAGGAATTTTCGTCTTTACTACAATATCAATTCGATTATTAGCATTTTATTAACTTGTCCTATTTGGAATCTAATTTTTCCATGATAATGAATAAATCCATAAGAAACAAGTTGATAATACTACTAATTTAACGTTAAATATTAATTTCTGCTGTCTATCAAAGTGACAATCGATATTGATAATATCATTTACTAATATACATTGTATAATGTAATTTATTCATAATTCTTGGTAGTCGTGAGGGTTGATTTTTCATTCCGCTTAACTTTGGAATAAAAATCACACTAATGGAAAATCTACACCGATTTAATTAATTTTTTTTCAAATTTATCTATTTTTATTTTATCTTTTACTGAATAATCTAGTAAATTTATTACAATTACCTACCGTTTATTTATTTATTTATTACCATGACCTAGTATTGTTGAAAATGACTTTTAGTAGATAGAAAACAGGTATTTTTTTATCTGTAATATTTAAACAAATATTAATGTTTTTCTCTCTTTCTGTTTTCCAAAAGTTTCATTTAAAATAAAACATATAAACTGTCTTTTATATACATTTAAACTGGAGTATTTAAAAATAAACATGCAAGAGAGTCCGTGTACAAACTCTCGTTTGATTTAAATTTATTTTTTTCGAATTTTTTCGGCTTGTTTAAATTTGTGTTACAGTTCAAATTCAATATGTCAGTGGCCGTGATTTATTACGTTTATTTTTTAACGAAATCATTAACTCATTTCTTCTAATTCATATTATTACAATTACAATTTCGATATTTCAATAGAATAGAAATAGAAATATTTATACGCGGAAATTATTTTATTTATTTTCGAAATAACTCTCCTGACAACAATGATTTGTAATAAATGGGTGTTGAAATTTCACCTACACACCAAAAATAAAAAAGATCTTTCTGTAATTTTTCATGTACTTAACTTATAATAATGTTTCGCGAAAAAAATTGTTTAAAATTGTACGCCCGCAATTCGTATTGTTATTTAAATTAAAATTTTAGATTTGTAATTTTTGAATAGGAAAAACCCAGATGCATTCGTTTATAATGCAATTATTTTATCAACAACATACTCATAAATATATTAGCAATTATTTGTTGTAGTATGTGCATTTACGTAATTTGTTACGTACAAAAATTTTTCTTATAAATTAAGAATTCTTTTTTTATTGTAATTTGCTTTCGACGAATTTTGTTTTTCATTTAAATTTCGATATTTGCGTGCATCATTATTCTAAATTTAGAATTCGTTTAAAATTTATAACAACCCACCTTTTATTGAATCTAATTTATTTTTGTTTACTAGAAAAATGCTTGTTTTTCTTTATACAATTATATTTTAATAATTATTCCATATGGTCTTATTCTGGAAAAGAAAACTTAATTATTTCCATTTTAATCAATCGAGTTTTTCTACCTAGCCAGGTGTACATGGGGGAATTTATCGAAACAAAAGATTGGACTTATTTGGGAAAAATACTTCATAATAGATCTTATTCCCACTTGTATAACATAAATGGATGGCAATTAACACAAATTACATGACTTTCAGTTGGATATTGCTCGTTCTAAAAAGCTTTCAAATGAAACTTACTCGCGAATTTAAATTTTAAAATATAAAAGTCCGTTGTAAAATGGTGGATGCGCCGATATACTGTGTCTTAATTATTTTTGGGAAAAATTAATTGTTCGAGGAGAAAGTATGTTTGTAGAATTTCTAAATACAGGTAAATTGATGGTAATTTTCGAAAATTACGTAAAAAATTCGCATCGAAAATTCTAAATCAATTGAATTTAAAATGAGTAGTTCAAAATTTACATTTTTCGAACACATTTTTGAATTTTTACGAGTATTTCTTATTAATTTTGAAAATTTAGTTCCAACTCGCAATTCCAAATTCTGATCGAATATTCCGCTGTTCAAATCTAAAACATCCAAATACAGCGTTTAGAAAGCCAATTGTCGTTTTCGATGGTTCTCCAACAATACCTTCGAGACAACTAAATTATCATAAATTGCTTTAAATGAGACAAAATGCCGAAATTTGCCCCAACCTGAACCTCAATACTGAAGTAGTAGTTGTAGATTATAATTTATCAAATTTTTACCCAACTAAGCATCCAATTGAGACTCTACGATTATACTCTGAAGAAGAAGAAATCTTCTATCTCATTTGAACAAATTTATGATCGTTTTAGTAAAAGGGAATCGTATTTTTTGTTAATAAATCATCCTTTATTTTTTTATTAAAAATAATTAAACAAACATAGAAGGTTAACAGAAGAAATATTGTGTCAAAACAGGCGTTCATTGTTGTTGTAGTAATCAAAAATGAAAAACAGATGTTATAATATTATGTAAATAGAGAACCTTTGATCAACGTAACGTAGTTGTCAAGCCAACACTTTTTTACTTATGATAGTAATAAAAATTACTACGGCTACTATTGTATTACGTAAAGATCTAATTATATTGTTTGTTTACAATTTTTTTCTAATAATTGTTTTAAAAATAACGAATTATTGTAGTACAGTAGTATAAAGGTGTTATAGGAAGGAAAAATTCGATAATTTTTCGTCTACAACAATAATGTCTCGATCTATTTTCGTCATAAGAATTATTTTTAAAAGATCATTTGAAACAACACGTCTTAATATTATTAGAACCGATTTATAAATGTGACGACTTGATTATAGACTAAATTTAAATATATAGCTAGACGTAATAGCAACGACATTGCTATCTCTAAATCGAAAATAGTCCGTTGGGAAACTAGAAAAGATGTACAACGTATCGAAAATTTCCCCCTTGTTGTGTAATTTCCTATTTTTTTAATGTGAAACAAAGTGAAAAATTCGATTTTTTCGTGTGCTATTTCTTCAAGGATTTTATTGAAATCTATTTCTTCTTCCAAGTGAAAAGGAATTTGAAATTTCTGTATCAATCCGAATTGTTTGCAATTCTCAAATTCAATTAACGAATTCATCGTATTATTTTCTCATTCTTATTGTTATCAGCAGTAGGTTGACAGTACTATTGTAAATTTATTTCGTAAGTAGCGCAAAATCGACGAAATATAGGCGGAATTGCATCACAAAAATTGCTCAATCTATTATTTATTCGAACAAAATTCAAAAGATTTTAACATCTTGGAGTTAATTTTATGCAAGTTAGCACAGTTTAGGGCTACTTCTTTTAGTTTATGATTATTTAAATTAGTTGAGTTGCAATATTAAGAGTCAAATCAGGTTTGTTTGACTTGAATTTCTGGTCGATGTTTATGATGTGTGATATGCAAATGTATAAACCAGCTAAAGAGGAAAATTTCCGTGTCTTTCGTGTTGTTGTTATTTATTAAATACTGTTTTATTTTTTCCAGTTTTAATGATGGTAGACTTGCTAGACATTCTGACGACTATAACACAGTTGACTACTAATAGTCAATGAACTTTCCCATCCCACTCGACTTTAGATTTTTATTTATGACGTAAATTTTGGAGAATTTCTAGGACAGGTTTTCAAAGGGAATGACCAAAGTAATAAACGAAAGTTAAGTAGTTTCAACAATGAAAATCCCCTGTGAACACTCGTTTTTACCTGTTTTACCAGAAATCTACCCAGATGTTGAAAATTTCGGTTTGATTTATTACTTTAAGCTGCTAGGTATAAAAAATACTTGCAAATTGAACAATTATAATTGAAATTATTTTATTATTTCAGTCATTCGTTTAGAAAATCTGCCCTTTTATTGAAAAAAGAATATTCTTTAAATAAAAGCATATTTTAATCAAACAATTGAAAAATAGCAATTCTACACAGAGAAACACACACCATATTTAGAATTGTAAGGTTAGAAATTTAAATACTAACAACCGGTGAGTTTTGTTACCAACCCATTTGATGGGCGCGCAATTTAAAATATCTTGATCAAATGGAAAAGTTGAATTGCGCCTTCCTTAAAAAATTCGGTTGGTATGACCAAATTCCCCAATTGTTGTCAACACATTTTATACAAATAAAAAGCATAAAATTAAGTTTTAATTAAAATATTGCTAATCTACGTTCTGTTCAATCGGTGTCGAATAAAATCTGTAAACACTTCTCTTTCTGTGCCAAATATTTGTCAAAGCACCATTATTGCCTAAAATCCTGTAAGATGAAATTTGTCTTGGCTAAAGTGGGGTAGATCTTTCGGTATACTTTTAAAGCAATCATCCACCCTATTGTACGAGATATTTGGTCAAACTTATCAAGAGTTGTCTATTGATTTTTTTTCTTATTGACATACAACTAGAAAATTTTGATCATACAGAAATATTGAGGGAATTTTGTGGAAATTCGTGTTGATTACAGTGTGAAGGCGCCCTAATTTTTCGTTTCCTAATGTAGTGTTGACATTAAAAAAATTACAAATATTTGAATGATTTCTCAAGGTTTATTTTTATTGCTCTTAATAAATATTTTTGTGTAATTCATTGTAAACATTCATTATAACAATAACAATAATAATTACAACAACATAGGAAAAAATAGTTTCCCCCTTCTGTTCAATTCTGTTTTCCTCCTCTATTACATCAATTAATCGTTTTTCAATAAAATCAATTTCACAATCATTACAACTACATAAACCTTTTTTCCAACGATATATTGAGTGAGATTTTGTATATTTTAATACTAAAATATGGACCAGCTTGACAGTTTATCTTCCTTGATAGTGAAAGGATTTTCTATACAGTTGATTTTGTTAGAATTTTAGTATATCTAGGTATTGGAAAAAAATATGAATAACCTTTCATACGAATTTTATGCACTTGTGTCGGTAATTTTAAGTCAATATTTGTACATACTTGATAATAGACGTGGGGGATAAAAAAAATTCATTGCGACAATGTCAATATTGTAATAGATATTGTATAAGATGCGTAAATTCGTAGGTTTATTATTATTTTATTTTTATCTTAATTTTTGCCATTGAAGATTGTTGATTACCCAAAAAAAATTGTTGACATTCTTTATAATTATCGAAATATCTTCTATACTTTATTAGCAATTAATTTATATGATTTTCCGTATATTGGCCTCTGTAAAATTCGGGGTGGTCGTAAAACAGAAGGAAAAACTCATAAAAATCGTTGAATAATTGACGAAAAAATGTTATAATTAAGGGTTTGATGTCTAATTCGGATGGAATAAATTTAAAGAATGTTGACCGTAAAAATGGAAACGTATCGTTCTTTTTTATCGGTTTTTTTTTTAATTTTAATGAATTTCAACGGATATACAATAAAAAATTGTCGAAATTAATTCAACAATAAGGAAGTCGAATGGTGGGTAATTCTTTTTTGTTTATCTCGTATTAAACGAGAATAATAAGAGATCAATGTCCGGTATTATAATCGTTGTTTTGTTGTAGGAATGCACAATTATAGACGCAACAAGAGACTGTAGACATTGTGTGATGCACTATTTCTCTTATTGTTGTTTGTTGAATAATAGAATCATAACGATAAATGTTTCCAATTTATAAAGAGAATAATAGAACTATTTGTACGTTTTATCGAAGCAACTTTCTCTATATTGATTTATTTATTTAAAAAAAGAATGTATGACTAGTGTTTTTTTTAAATATCTACTAAAATCAAGGAAGTGATTGTTTAAATTGCTATTAACTTATAAGAATCAGATTTTTTATATATTTTCAATATTATTAAAGTATAAATCCTACAAAAACATTGATTAATTGTACAATATTCGTGTTGTTTATTAAGATCACAAACAGGTATTTTTAGTTAGAATATCATTGTGTATACAAATATTTTCAATTGTAGGTGGTGTTCTAAAATAAAATTATTCCCTCGCAAAATATTACATAATTCGCAATATTCATTTGTAATTGTACAAATTGTTGGCACATAAAATCAATCATATAACCATTCAATAATTAATAAGACATTAAAATAGTTGCGATCGTAAATTATTTTATTAAAGATATTAAACTTATTGTACGTTATTTTAAGTGTATCTAAATTTGGTAATTTGCATTCTCTCCCCGAGATTTTCCGGGCAATTTTTCCGCTACCCTCTCAAATCAACTATAAAGTCGTCCCTTAAATAATCAGGTAATTAGAATGGACTTTTACGGATTAAATGTCGGTTACTAACGATAATAACATGTAAAATTTAATACGTAAAGCTCATTTTAACGTCGCCATGGTTGGAAAGCTTACAGTTTCTTTAATAATGATATTATCATTAATTAATGTTTTATTGTAAAATATGCGAAAGGAAGTCTTTTTCAACATCCAAAATTATAGATAGATTGGATGCTGTCCTAGAAATTTCTGTTTTCTCCACAAATAACTTGAACGTGTGCTATATTTTACGCGATTATTGTTGAATAAACATACAATTTATACTTACTATTGAAGAGAATAAGTACGAATTTTAATTAAAATAAAATTCATATTTCATAACGATATTGTGGTGGAATTATCTTCCATTACTACCATAAATCTTGATTATTCATTCAAATAAATAATTAAAAATAAATCATAAATAATGTGCAGTAAATTAATTTAGATCTTTCGATTACTAAAATTTTTGGAGAGATTCAGATTAACTTTTCAAATTATCCGATCAATCGTATTTCCACCACTAATCATTGTTTACTATCCATTAATTATCGTTAAATTATTGAATTTGCATTCAATTAATGCACGTGTAGAAAATGCGTCACAATTAGTAAAAATCTAAATATTATTTATTAGACAATTTGATAAATTACAGTTCATTGTACGATATAAAAATTGTATTTTTTGTGAATATTCATTCAATAATTATACGATTCTATTTTATTTTTATACAAAACAATTAGTCCAGTCATGGTAATAGTTAATGATAAGAGTTTTCGTGGAAATTTTTTGGCAATTGTTGATGAAAACATTCATTAATTAAACACTACTATTGTCGGTGACAATGACCGATAAAAATAAAACAATAAATATTTTTTTTTACTTGTGTGTCAATAATAAATACGATAAAAATTCCGATTTTTCGCCAATATTTTATGTTGTTGTCTACACTTTTTTCGAATTTTTGGCGATTCGGTGGCACTTTCAATGCATACAAAATAGATCGACTAGTGGAAAAAATCGAGAGTTATGCTTGTTTGAATTGTATAAATAGCCATTTGAATATCAAATATTGTCTTCATCAGTCATTTTAATAGCGAATGATCTGATAAAATACATCACGTTGTAAAAGTCGCAATAATATTGGATTGAATCGATAAATCGGTTGAATTTTCTAGAATCTCGCCGATTAAGAATTGACTCACATTTCTCAATTAATGTTCATTATTTTCTATATTTAATTCCTAACCTTTTACCTGTCAATTACTGTGCAATTTGATCGCCCCTTTTCAATACACACATCGATTTCGTCCAAATGAACGACGTTTTTGTTCTTAAAACGCACACAATATTGAAATTTTTAAAACAAACTATCACTAATTAACGTCGATTTTTATTTAACATTATTTTATCATCTCATTGATTATTATTCAATTAGAACTAGTTTTTATATTGAAAGAACCGTACATATTTTTACATAATTAACAATATTGATTAATTAACAGTGGCTTTAATGTTGGAAAATTGTTGATTTTGTTAGATTCGGTTCGAAAAACAATATTTTTTGTGGTCAAACTCGGTTTTCTAATTATGCCATTGTAAAAGAACTAATTCATTATCTGTTATCTCGAGTCACTTGCGGAATTTAATCAAAATGAACAAGTGGACGGTAGTTCAACGATTTGTAGCCATCTTCTTCACATTAAAGAAAAAAAATCTTAAAGACGACTGTGGTTTAAAAAAACAATCTACAGGGACGTACTGGGAATTTATGGAAACCCAGAACTGTAAAAAATTATTTTTATCAAAGCAATTGTTGAAGATGTCGAAGGAATGGAATAGAAAATTTGAATCGCTTGACTCTTTAGAGTAAGATTAACCCAAAAAAGTTTCTGTACCGTTCTTTTTCATGATTTTTGTAAATTTTGGCAAAATTGAGAGATCCAATTTGTCAAAAATTGATGATTTCGACTCTTTAAAAGCGAAATTTGATTGAAAAATCTTAAACCGTCCCTGGAATTGTTTAACAAAAATCAGATTCCGGGTTCGTGATATTAGAAGGAAATTAATGAGTTAAATATTATTTCTGAAAAGAGTATCAATCATTTTCAATGTTGTTAGATTTTTTTTAGAAGGATATACCAAAAAGCCGAGTATAAAAATGAACCAACCAATTTCGATTATGGCCACACACATACACAACGTCCAACGTTAAAATCGTTTCATTCTTATCGTATCACAGTTAGATTGTGAATGGGCTGTCTAGGATTTTGACACGGTTAGATAGTAGTTCTGATAACATTCATATTTCTTTGTTGTTGTTCATATAGAATTATCATAATATAAGAAAAACAAATTATAATTTGTTCAGTTTTTTTCTCGAACGATTATAGAGGGCAAGAGGGATAATCTTTTAATTTATTTATTTCAATTTCGTGTCAATATCCGTTTTTCTACAAGAAACAACAACCATTATAAGTTGATAGAAATACGATCAAGGGTTGTATAAACGGTTAGGATAACCGTACGTTTGTAATTTCTTATTCATTCATTAATTTTAAACAGAACTGGTACTTTCTATTTATTTTTTTGTAATGTGAGCCGATTGATACAAGACGAAAAGCGGCAGAAAAACAACGCACATACAATAAACTAAACGGATTCATTCACTAGTTTGTAGCTAGGTGTGTTGTTGTGGTTGTTTTGATGATATTCAAAATGGAATAAAGCAGGTCAAAGAAAAACTGCGTCGCAGTGGAGTTTTACTGAAAACTAATGGTTTTTCTCGAATTAAAATAAAGTGTATTTGGACAATAATTAGATTGTTATTCATACTTTTCGATAAAATTCCACCTATGTCCTTTTATTGTTTATTCCTAAGAATAATGATTATTTTATTTGTTGTTGTTTACAATAGAAAAACCGCCTCTATCGTGTTTTTTTTTCTGTTATTTGTTGGTATTTTTAAAGAGATATGCGTGTGTGTTGTTCTGTTGTAATTATTGATTTTTCTCTATAAATAATAACAAAAACGATTCTAGGAAATATTAATATAGAAATGAAGATGAATACGGTCATGATACGTGGAAAATTCATTTCTCAATATAGTGTTCGATTTTTAAAAGGAAATTGAAAAGGGGCCCTGTGACGAAAGAACACATGTTGTTGTTTTTCTGATCAATAGGCCGATGGCCCCGGAAAATATTTGAACTCTCACACTCACCAACTATAATACCTACATATACATCAAAATACACGCTTATCAAGGCTAAAATGTTAACTTTTCTATAATTTTACAACTAATACAGTGTGGATAATTAGGCGAATTATACAAAAAATAATGACTAATAGAAAGAAGAACGGTTTCGTTGACGTGTTGTGTTGTTTATTCGTTTTTTTGTCGTTAAATATTGTGTGTTCATTCGAATGAATGAAGTCGTAGTTTGAAAAGTTCGTAGGTCAAATATTGAAATTGATAAATTTTATAACAAGTTTGACGTTTATTTTCTAAATCAAATGTCTCTGTTATACTTTCATTTTTTTCTAAAAATTTATAGTCGAAAGTGTCAAATGTTCGAATGGTTATTCTGTCAATTAACTGGAAAGATTTCTATTCTTAACCCCTTAATTTGCACAATGTGGGCTAATTTTTAATCATAATGAATGAAATAATAATCTCGATTTAATGTCAACTATTTTATAACAAAAATAAACGGTTAATATTTGTTTGATTTATTTCCGTGATGGTTTTTCGAAAAAATTTAAACCCAATTGGAGGCTTTTTCGATATTAATTTCTCTACTGTAGCTATATAAAAATACAATTATTTTTTATTATTATTATAATGTTTATCGTAAATGAATGTAAAACAGTTATAGACATCAAGGTTGTTCCCTTATTAATATTACAATGATTAAATTAAAAAAAATAAAAACGAAAACAAACAAATTGCAAATATCTTTGGAAATATTCCATTAAAACTTGTACCATTTCTTGGGAATCCGCTCGAAATTCGATGCCGTTTCGACAAAAAAATAATCAATTATTCAAACATAAATCTTTATATCTTGATTGAAATTTTTTGAATACATCACCTTGATCTCGATCCCCATTTTAAAGTAGATCAAATTAACAGTTCCATTGTAATTTAGCCAAATTTAATCCCCATCGAATTTCGTTTAGTTGATTGATTAAATTCACGAATAGAGACATAAATTGAGATGATCACTCATGTAGAATATCGCCAAAATCAGCGATTAATCAATTTGGAAATGAATATTCAAATGTTTAGTTATTTATTGGCATTTTTGTCAGCTTATTTCAATTCTATTTGTATAATTTTTTTCAATATAGACATACTTGCATTAAAAATAATAATCGTCCTTCAATAATTATTGATTTCGTATCTACCTACACGTGTCTTTTCTACCGTGTTCGTTGAATTTCTGACATATAATGGCAATTTCGATCGATTCTCGTTTGAAAGGTTCTCAAACATTTAAAAAAATAACAAAACCGTTAGTTTTGTTCTTAATTAATCCATCATTGTGAATCGTGGGCGTTTGATTTAGCGATAAGTGAAATACCACATCTTTCTACTTATAAATTTAATATCATTGCAAAGATCCCATCGAAAATTTGCTTATAATACTTCTCTACATGTCGGTTATTGTGGGAATGTATAAATATGTTTGTAAACAGGAAATGGGAGGCGGTTCTTTAAAGGACATTTTATATCTTGCACGCATATAATTCAGTTAAATGTTGTAGACATACATTTGTGCAATCAAAATAAACAAATCCGACTATTATTATAAGGAAAATTGTTATTGTTGTTGTTATTGCTAGTGGTAAATGGCATCTTGTAGACAGGAAGTTAACAATTTTGTTTGAAATGATAGTGATCGTTTACTATATTTAGTTGTGTGTTTTTTTTTTAAATTCTAATCTCCCCATTTGATGTGTCCTAGTGCGTAAAATAATTCAATAATTACTCTCTAAAATTTCATTCATGAAAACAAATGTTTTGTTCAATATAAATAAACAATAAATTAGTTTCGGGCAATCCTATTTAGCAGATATTCCAGTTTTTTGCTATAGGAATTTTAATTTTAAAGTAGCAAATTTGAATAAATGAAGACTATATTGGGATTCTTAGAAGAAAACATGCGTATTAAATCGAACTTTATAAAGCTTTCTTACAATTTGCCAGTGATCCTTTGATTGTGTAAAATATCGTGAGTTTTACGGCAGAAACTCTACTATGTGAAAATCTTCATAAATTTTCCATCTAGTTTTATTTATTCAAGATTTAAGGAAGTATATAAAGCTTTGATTTTATTGATAATTCTATTTTACGATATTACACTCTACTATACTAAAATTTCTTTATTTGAATTTGTTGTGCAAATATTTCCAAGACTTTATATCAGAACATTTCAAGTTGATTTTGTTGTTGCGTTTATTGAGCGGTTAAGGGCTTTATTTTATCTTTCGACAACTTCCTTATAAATAGTGTGAGTATTGTGTTTTATAAAGCGGTAGATCCCTCGATTTATACGGCGAAAAATCGTGTAAATCGTATTTCTAGCTTCCATTATAACGTTCGAATTTAACGTTAAGAATGCGGAATTATTATAGTTCATTATTGTTTGAGATTTCCATAATTAACCGAAAATAATTTTAAGAGCATAACCATAAAAGTTTATTGTTTATTAAAGGTGAACAACACATTTATGTCTATCTAAAATTAAATTTATAAACAACAACGTATAATTTGAATGAGATAAGAGCGATTTTTGTACAAATTAAAAAGGAATACAATTTTTTGTGTTAATAATTTATTTTAATTACAATATCTATCACTAATTTATAGCAATAAATTAAAAATTATAACAATCTCATCTGTTATAACAAAATTGCTGATGTTAAATATTACGTGTGTATATTGGGAATTTCTATCAGTCATATAATGTCAAGGTTGTTGTATAAATAATCTATTATTTAATAAACAAATCGTATAAAGTTCGAAAAATACAACTTGTAAGCCAAAATTACAATTTGAAACGGTGAGAATATGAAAATAAATAAATAAATAAATAAATAAACAGAAAAAGCTCCATTCTAAATCGTTATAAAGCTCTCAACAATATTAATTCTAAGCTAAAATTAAAATTTGTTTGTTCAGATTTTCCATTCTTATTAAAAACGATTTTTTTTCTACTTTCCACTCAATAAATACAATAAGTAATTGATTTTTTGCCTATATACTCAATCTATTTCAACTTGAACTTGACTATTTGTATTATAAAGACGAGGAGTCAAGTTGATTGAATCGTTATAGTTTAAGTATATATTAGAATAATGTTGTTTAGTTTTAAAAATGATGTTAATGTTGTTACTGTTATTGGCAGTAGAACACACCCTTATTTTATATACGTACATCTATCTTTTTCTCCCTTATTTTGTTGTTTCATTATATTGGAGATCAACAAGTATATAACATAACATAGAAGTCTTTGAACTCTGTTTTTTTCTTCTTCTCCTCCTCCTGTCTTATGCTTCTTTGGGTCGTTTTTCTTATTCATTCTTCTTCTCCAACTACCTCTACCTAAGTACCGGCTTATTTCTCTCAAGAATACGGATCAATGAACTGAATAAATTGCAAATATTAATTAGACTATACAATTATTGATTATATTTCGGCATGTTGAATAAATTTCAATATAAATTGTTGCAATTCTACTAAGGAAAAGTGAATTATTTATTTATCTTGTTTTATAGTTAACGTCCTTGGAATGGCCATGCACAATTCCCCTTATCTTTATTAAAATTACAACACACACACGAATCTTATCAGGTTATCCAAATTATTGTTTTTGAATTACATAATAATTCGATCCAATAATACAACGAATCGTTATCACGAATTCTATCGGCCAATAAAATTGGTTCATTTATAAAGTTCTGATGAATCTCCAATTTAATGAATGATAATGATTCATATTCTCTTTCAAAACTAATTTTTTTCCAAGTTTAAATTGTTCAAATGCAAATTCAAATTGAACACCACATTCACATTTATAACACGGTTAAGATGATTTATAGCGAAAATTTGAATTGTTCTTATAAGGAAACATCTCATTAATGGTGGATTTCTTGGATAAAACCGGATGATGTATAATTGAACATAACGAATTTGCTCAACTTGACTTGTAATTTAATTTATTGTTGCAGGATTCGAGACGATTTCTCCAAACATTAGAGGATGTTAAAGTAAGTTTTAATTATTTCGATATATTCATAATTGAGGTTTTATTTGAATCAATGAATGATTCATTTGAATCCTTGAACTTAAAGTTGTAATAGAAAATGTACATACTATTTTCTAGCATTTGATAATAATATTTATTAAATAATGAATAATTTCCCCACCTGTGGATTATTAAATTAAATTAAATATATAATTAGTTTTTTTGTTGGTTGATGTTAGAAAAAATGCGTGTGTCTGTTGAGCTTGTCAAATTATTAACCACGTGTTTGAAATATTGTACAGTAAACACCATCACTATCTACATGTGTATTTTTTTCTCGTCCTTTCTATTATTATTTTTTGCCATTTTATTTATAAATTCTTAAATATTTCTGTTACTATGTGGGAAACTTTAGTGGAAAATGACGGAAAAATGAATGTTAATGTAACAAAACAACAAAAAAAATAACACACCAGTCTTTCGTTTCGTGTAAAAGTGTCCGGGCACTATTTTCGTTTAAATCAACATAACAATTATAGTGCAGTTGTTTGCCAGGGACTATTGAGAGAGAATGTTGTTTTCAAAATAAATAAAATCAATGAAAATGGGCGTTGTTGTTGTTGTTGTTAATGTTGTATGTACTTGATTTTGATGGGTTGAATATTCAATTATTAAAAACAATACAGTAAACTTTGTTCATGTTTCATTTCAATGATCATTAATTTCGATAAATTTGCATATTTACTCGATTTTTTCCAATATTTTTACTACTTAGATTAATGATGAACGATTAGTGGAATATTTGGATGGATTTTCAAAATTTTCGAGTTTCTCCCACGAAATTCTCACACAAGACACGATCATTTAACAATAAATCTTCAGTTCTGTTCATTATCATCATTTAATTCTTTCCTCGTATTTTTCTAATGTTAGATTCTAATACGTAGGTGAATGTGTTGATTGTTATAAAACAAGAAACTCAATGATTAGGCTAATCAAATGACGATGAGGAAAAGCGCGTTATTTTAATCAAACAATGACTATTTTGTTGTATCAATCTACTCATAATACACGTGTTTTTCTTTATTCTGTTTTTTTTTGGTTATTTTATCGTAATAAATAGTTTCAGGGCAATTTTTCCGCGTGTTTTAAAACTTAAAAACTGATAATTACCGCTTAGATTGTATAAAATTTGCAAAATTATTAACGATAATTGCCGCTCCTTCCACATTTTTTTTAAATCTATTCTATTAAATCTATCTATGTCCATACAATTAGATTTGATGTATTCATATGGCGTCAATACAATAAAACATTAAATATCTGTGGAAAAATAGGAGAACGTGTCGAATTTTTTTAATATTGCTGACAATTCGCCGAAACTTCCACAAATTCTTCCATGTCAATGTAATAAACAATGGTTAAAAACAATTTAAAAGAAAGACACAATAATAGATTGGTGTGTCAGACGAAACGTTAGCCGTTCAAGCTGAAACAATTTTAAAGTAGATTCTTTGTTTGATTTTATTAACAGAGTTTCAATTAGTTTGGGTTATCATGATTTGAGTTGGAAAATTGGATGAATTCTCTACTATTCAGTCATTTTGATGCAGTTTTATCAATTCGAATAACATTTATAAATCGGCTAATCAATCAACTAATCCATAAAATTAACGACAGTAAATCGGGGTGATTTATATAGCTGACCATATATGAAATTAACTCATCTATTATTATAAATTACAATATTTCAATGAGAGGAGCTGATTCCTTTTGTACAGGGATGCTTAATCAAAAAAGAGTTTATATTGGAAGTTTGTCGAGTAATTTGGGAAATATTTGATGGATTTATAGGAGAATTCCTGGGGATGATTTTAGTGAGATTTGGAAAAAAATCCCGATAAGCTACGGGGTTCAAATTTGCTAATTTTTCAAATCGCTGATCGAATAGTATACGACTTTCCTTATATTTAGCCGAATTATAGCTTTGCAAATTTGCCTTAATTCATATATTGCTAATTATTTTAAACTAATTACAGCTATATTTATGTAAACTTCCTGTTTTATAATGACAACAATTTAGATTAAAACTGCGAATTTATTGTACAATATTTATAAACATAAATTTTAATTTTCTGAATAATTATCCCCCAAATTAAAATTTGATTTAATTGTTATCAATGACCCAAATTATTTGTTTATCTATTTTCTCTCCCTCCCCCTGACTGTTTGTTAATTGGTCTGATTATATTGTTAGTAATTTGAACTTATTTCGGTTATTTTTTTCTCTATATACGCACATTTTATAATCTCGCATGTTTTATTTATCATTATTATTACTATACGTGTATATAAATGAATTGAAAGAATAAACAATTTACGTCAGCAATATCAATCAGTGCAGAATTGTCGCGACATCTTGTTTTATTTAATAATTTACTTTATTGAAAGAAGAGACAAAAGCAACGATAAATTTCTTTATTATTAAACGATTAATTTTTGTTATTCATTGGAGTCTAATTGTGTTGTTTTGTTGACCATTATCATCATCATCAACAACAACAATAATAATAATAATAATAAATGATTATATTTGTGATTCTCGTATTGCGTAGAACTATTATAATTTATTAACCAGCCATTTGTCAAATTTATATCAATTATAACAACATTCTAATTATAATAATCTTAATTATAGGATTCTCCTCTATAATATTTAATGATAATAATAAGTAATAATAAGAGGATATTGTTCAGACTTCCAGTTTTTATCTATTGTACATTATGGATATTTGTTGTTCTTGTCTAGTCAAAGTGTCGCCCTAGGTCTGTTTGTTTGTCCCATACAACGAGAAACTAGTGCAAAAAAATGATAAATTTCCACAATTCACAATACGACTCTTAAAAAAAAACAATCGAATTTAATTGAATTGTTGTAAAAGAACCAAGTAAGAATCGTAACGTATTCAAGTTTGGTGCGTATTATAATGTGAACGTTTCCTCAACAGTTTCATTCACCTTTATTATTGTACTCATGTTGATAATAAAAGTTCGTTTATAAATTTACGTCGTGAAATAACAACAATACGTGTAGTGTGCGTACAATGTGCTTTTTGGTGTAAACAAAAAAATAAAAAAATTTTTAGATAGGCGGAAACACTAGCAACGTAAATTCTTTTGGCCTTGTTCTTGACAACGGCTATTGAACTTGAGTTGTGTATGCGTATTTGTTGTGTCCTAAGACGGTCTTTTTCCAAATTAAAATCCGGTAAAAAGTCCAAATCGGAAAACAATAATGAATTAAAATGTGATGAAATCGAATAATAAAACATTCTCATTATTTGTACGTGTTTCTATATGATATTTGCATATTTTTTCTTCAACATTGCTTTATTGCTATTAACATTGGTAATGGTCATGGTTTTATAATTTATACAATTTTTCTCAATATTATTTGTATTGTACAATATTGTAATGTTCGACAATCGATTTGTTCAATGGAAAATTGATAGTTGATTATTGAAAATTTGTTTGTCGGGTAATTTGAGAACAAATTAATACGATAAGCAATAAAATGCGCAAATTCACAAAAAATCTGTCATGTAAATTAATCTCTCCAAATACATGGATGAAATTTTGGAAATTTAAAATCGTAGATTACACAGATTTAATAACAAAATATTGAAATAATTTGTACAATTCTGATCGGTTCAAATTCCATAAACAGTCGATTGTTTTTTTTGATGGAATATTTCGTAACTACTCCAACCCTTATCACTTGTCAACCGACAACAGTGATAAAGTTCGGTGTAAACCACAAGCCAATGGCTATTTCAACCGCCAATACTTTTGCGTATTACCAAATCTTTCACGAATCTCAATAATCAAATATCCCAGCATCTAGAAAACTGTACACGTGTACACAGTTTCAGCAAATTGTCCACTGTCGAGCAAAATTCCAACCAAAATCGAACTATTAATCCCCATAGGATATTAATTTGGATTGATTTGTTGAAAACGGCGTGTTGTAAGAAACCGCGTAATATTTATAATGTTAAGTGTAGTTTTACGCGAATGCGCAACAACTTAATAGTTTTTCAAAGTTTACACGTTTATTTGTTTAATTATTAGTGAATTATCAACAATTAAAGTGTTTTTACACGAATTTTACCTCAAGGCTTTTGGCAACTATCCGATATTTGTACCCGTTTTTTCCATATTAGAACAAAAAAAGTGCATTATAATTGTTGTAAAGATAAACATAATGCGCAGTGTGTGTTAATTAAAAAAAAAAAAAAGAAAAAAACGTTATACACGTGTAGAATTGTAAATATTTTCAATGATAAGATAGACAACGATTAGCCGATAGTGTTTGTAATAGTAGCGGTGGCTCCTATATAACCACTATTATTATTATTAATCACAATTAAACAAATAATAGGGCTAATTATAAAGATGATAATTTTCAAATAATTTTGCAAGATAATTTGGTCGTCAGTTTGAATTAGAAATTGTTTGATAATAGAGAATTTCCAGTTGATTTTGTGAGTTTTTCAAATAAATACACAAATTTTCGATTTTTTTATATTTAGCAAAATCTATTTTGAATGTTGTGTAAAATTGCATAATATCCTATTGAAGGATAGCATAAAAGATACACACATACACATATGTTGTTGTTTTGATAACACAAATTATTTCACACTGCATTGACAACAATTGGACCGTCAATTCATCGTACAATAAAATGCAATAATAACAACAATAATTATAGTTGTTACTATTTTTCATCGGATGTTTTTCATAAAATTCAACTATAAAAATGTATTTAAATTTGTTTAAATTTTCGCACGTGTACTTGTACATATTTTGATGTGTGTTCGGCTGTTATTATTACAGTTCACATTGCATAAATATTTGAATACAAAGTGCATTCATAAACACATTAGATAATTTCCTATAACGCAACAAAATTATCTTTAATCAAATAATGTAGGCGCATTAAAAATAGACGGCTCTAATAACGAATATTTTGTCAATTTACGATTAGAATTCCAGGAAAATTTCGTTATTTTTACCATATTAATAGAGGAATAAGGGTGCATTTTAATAGAATAGAAAAAAATCTAATCATTTATCAAATAGAATTCCAAACAAATGCGGTCTAATCTTATCAGTTTTGCACCAATTTAATTGCCAAAAACGAAATTATTTCGATTATCAGCTGATTACGGCGCAATTCGTGGAATTCTTCTTGGTAAACAGGAAATTTTCCCTATTTTATTTATCTATAATGTTGACAAAATAGAAAACGCAATTTTCCTATGAAAAATCGAATTGATTAGTATTGGAATTTCAAAAAACCAAATTCAAATGGGGAGATTTTCACCGGAATTCTTCCAAACGAGTTACTATTTTCGTTAGGTTCTAGTGAATCTTGGAAAAAATTGCAGAATTAGTTGCAATGAAGTTATAAATTTGCTTCAGTTGTAGATTAAATTTAATTGAGAAATTCAATGGGAAATTATCACGTGAAAATTCTTTGATGTTTTTCAAATACAACACACTCACACACATTAAACATTACTAATTTAGATATAGGTTTCGATGAATTTTTTGGCATTCAAAATAGATGTTGTTTTTATAAAAATATACAGGTAGGTTTTCGTTGATTTATTTGTATTTTTACAGGAATTGAATTGAGAAATGTTCAAAACATCTATTTTGTAGAAATCTACCGGAAAAATCGCAATTATATCAATATACTGGTAAGGCATGGTTATAGAAATACATAAAAATTAGAAACGTCAATTCTATGCAAGTATTCAAAGTGCCGTAACTGTATGTGCGTCACTTTTAACTTTTTAAACGTGTGGTGGAGCTATTTTATATAAAAAAATCGAAATTATTGTCGATTAAACTAGTTTAAATCGAGAAAAAACCGTCGAAATTCTCCAATAATTATTCAGTATATTGTCGAAAGTTTAAAGCTTGCTCTAATGTGGCACGCTTTTCGTTTAAAAGTAAAATCATGCCCCTGACATCCGTTTAACTTTGAAAACTATAAGTTTGTATAGTTTTTGAAGTTAACTCACGTTACATCGTATCGTTGAATTTCAAACAAGTCTCGTGTTAATTTTGGAGAATATTCTTAGATTTTGCTGTTTTTTTCCCGTCTTCCTCTCCATGTTTGAGGAGTGTTGGAGGTGTCAAAGATCGGTGTGAATGCTGCACATCTGTTTCTGCATTTCTTTCGTCTGTTGTGTATTCTGTTCGAATATTTATAGAGAAAATGCCACCGTTGTTGTTGTTGTTGTTGTTGTTTTGGCCTTATTGTCGTCGTCGCCGACAATATAAGTAATTGAATTAAGCTCCAATATATGTTTCCATATATTGGATGAGAGGTAGTGGAGTATAAAAGAGAGGATTTCAGTTGACGACGATCTATGTGCTTTTTCGACTCGTTATTTTTGTAAATTCATTCACGAAAACAATAAGAAAAAAACCAATTCGTTTTCGGTCGTCTCTTCTCCGTCTCGTCTTTTTATATTAAATTGAGATGAATGTTGTCTTTTATTTAATTCGTAAATGAAACAGGAAAAAATTAGATAAATAACAACAATTTGGTGGACGTTCCAGTTGTATTAACGATTCGATTATCATTAAATTTTAGCGAATTACGACGTTTCGTTCGTTTTCTTCCAGTAAATTGACTAAGAAGTTGGGTTATTCAAAATATACGAGAAATTCAAATTTATCGGTTTTTATCTCGTTCACTTTAATTAATAAATAATCCTTTTGGGGTAAAGCGATTATTGTAGCAAAAATTAATTAATTTTTTCCGTATTTTAACAATAAATCACTCTAGTTTCGAAATTTTTATAAAACTAGATTTTTGACTTCATTTGACACTTCTTTTTTGCCATCTCAACCGCACTTTCATAATTTATTATGTCGTTTAATTTAATTAATTTCTATGTGGTTTTAATCGTCTCTATTTTTTCTCTTGCTCCTAACTGTATTCTCACCGACTGTCTACTTGTTCAACTCGAATACAAATCGTACAATAACGTGGCTTATCTTTTGATCATCTCGGCGTCTATTTTATTTTTATTATTTTTTTTGGCAAGTTGTATTTGCAGAAAAATTCAAGCACGATTTCTCCCAGCACGCAACTCTTCATAACATCAGTCAAATTTAGAAACAAAGAATTCGAAGATAATTAAAGAAGGTTAAATAGATGGTCACTCAACTATTCTAAATGGATTAAATTGTTGTTTTTTTAGGGAAATTTGGGGGATTTATGTTGATAATAGCGCAGTTGGCAGGTGGATATTTGGACGGGAATCTGTAATATTCGACAATTTCGATTTCCAGTTTAGTTAAAATCAGTGGGATTGTTTTGTTATTATAGAGATTTTAACAAATTTTGTTTTTTTTTGTGAGTGACTCTACAACAATTTGGCAACTTTTCCAATAATAACAAAAAAATACAATTTTAATATTGGAAAAAGTAGCAATACAGGGAACAAAAATAGAACAAATAATCTACTATTAAAATAATCTCCGGTTATTTATAATGAATTTTAATATACGATTGTTTCGGTATTGAACATTTTCTAGTTGTGCCAATGTCTCGGTCAAAGTTTGATTTTACGATGTTTCCATTTATACGCACTCGTAATATAGTAATTTGAAAACTTACGGCTTCCTTTTTATTCTAATTTTCTACACCACACTAAAGGATTACAAAGAGAAATTTTAACAAAAAAAAATTAATTATGGTTAAAAGAATTCAAGTTTGGTTTTTATAAATAATCCATTCAGGTGCGGTAATCGATTGAGAACAATGATTAGACACATTTTATAGACTTGTATCAATTACTTTTTTTTGTCTCTTTCTCTATCTCGCTATCATCTCTAATTTTATTTGAAAATTAGTTTAAAACGAAAAACATCGTAAACTGGTAAACGTTTTAGTTGCAACAAATCGTAAAATTCGTGTAGGGGTTGGTTGTTCGTTCGTAAAAACAAATTCAGTATTGTATAATTTGCAAATTCACTATTCGGCGAGTCTTCAGGAATTCGGTTGGAAAATTGTGTGTGTGATTCATTTTTATTACATGTTGATAAATTCTTAGAAAATTCATTTGGTTCGTGTCCAATTTGTTGCGTTTTGATTAAATTTTGTTGTTTAATTAACCGCAATTATTCATCTTTTTGAATTTGTTTGATTTGGAATAATTCTAATTAATCGGCGACACACCCGATTGTACAATTTTTTTTAATTCGTCTTGTGTATTATAAAATCCTTGGATTGGAGTTATTTTTTTGTCGTTTATAGCTGCAAGCCGAATTTAAAATGTAAACAACAATTAATTGCTTTAAGTTGATTAAATTTAATGTTAACTTTTCCATATACAATACGTTTTTTCTAAAAGCTTTACAAATAAAAAGTATACATTAATAATAATTAAAATCGTGTAAAATGTATTTGAATTATTGGAAAATTCACCACCATTCTCCAATCTTTATATAGATAATTTACGGAAAAATTAAATGCGTTTATATTTGCCAAAACGTATTCACAGCAAAATTTATAATGGCCCAAGTTTCGAATTTAATTACCTTGAATAATCCATGCATTATATTTATTACAATTTTTTTTATTATTGTTTGGCTCCGAATTATTGTTTCACAAAAAATCCCGTGTACAACGCCAAAGTTTTTCCCTTCAATACCCGTTTTGAATAATTGGGGCCCAATTTGGAGACCTATTGAAGGTGCAAATCGATTTTAAACTGAAACTCAAGATTTATTTTACAATTTCTAAATAATTAGAGACGAATTTGGAGATTTATCGAATAGTGGCCGGTTCAAGTTTTATTGTTACACTAAAGCTGAAGATTTATTTTTAAAACTGATGGTTATCTCTTATTCGATTAACATTAGATGGAATTGATATCTGTTGTAACTGTCTAGAGATTTGAAATTTCTGCCTATTAAAATTTGCAAGTTGTTATTGTAGCCGACATTTTAGATAATTAGTTTTGATTTTTTTTTAATTATAGATATTGTTGTTTTAATTATTGTACAGTACAGTTAGCTTCGATATTGTACACAATTGAAGAGGAAGGTGTTGAAAATTATTTAAATTTGAAGTCTTAATTACAGCATTGTTGTCTCGAAAATTGTTTGAATTTTCTTAAGATGTGTTTCTATTAGAAATTTTTGGAATTCAATATTGTAAAATTCGTTTACTTGTATCGATTTCTCTCTAGCTTGTTAGATAAAGAAACTACCATTGCAAATGGATTTTTTTTAGTATTAGAGAGTGTAAAATGAAAATGTTTAAAAAACTAACAATTTCCATTTATCTTTGAACGATTGATTGATGGCAATGTTAAAATAACAAGTCAGAATTTAACAAATTAGTTGATCACAGTTTTAAAAAGTGATTTGTACTAACAAGGTCCTAAAATAACGATTAATATTCGTGCATAATTCCCACTATTTTAATTCATCCTCGTGTTATTTCTACATTCAACGCAATTTTAAAGACGAATTGTATTTTAACACGCCACACATAAATAACAATTTAAAAATGTTGTATCATAAAATTGTCACACTGTAGAAAGACCGAGAAATTTAATAAAATTTACAATTTTATACAGGAAAGCACACTCAAACGGGTTGTAAATTTTCAAAGTTTCGCCTGTATAAAAGTGGTCGATTTTTTAATCGCATTCTTCAAATTACAAAGCGCTAATTATCGAAATAAATCAAAACATTCGTTTTCTATCGATTTATTTTTTTCTAAATAGTTTTGATTTATAAATCGTTAATCAAGTTAGATTTATTGTTTCGTTCGGTGAAAATTGTGAAATTCATTCACTCATTTCGTCGTGATGGTGGGTGAATAAGTGAAATTTTGCACACTTTTACTGTTTTCGAATAGTTAAAAATAACAACAAGATTGTAAACAACCTCAATTCAACTTCCTGATTAATTAACAAACTTAACTAATTATTAGATTAATTTTTTTTTTTTTTTTAAATTATAAACAAAATTAAGTTGTTTATTATAAATAACGGTGTTGTTGTAAATTTCCGGTTACCATAATTTTACGCTGGAATTATACTCTTCGTAGAATAATTATTCGAAATTTTAATTGTGAATTATTAGATTTAATATACGAATAATTTTTCGTGTTGTTTCTTTTATTCTGTTTTTTAAATATTGTTGTTATTGTTGCATTTTAATATCTGTGTATGTTTACATGTTCGTGTGATATAATGCATGGCATTTTTATATTGAATGTTGTTCAAAGAATGTAAAGGCCAACGAAATTCAACTTTGTATGTTGATTAAAGATAAAATACATCATAAAACGGTCATTAAACTGTCATTATTGAATCCTTACTATTATGACTTTTTGTATGTTTATGTATAGATTTATTGATTAATCATTCCTATTATTAAACCACCCCCTTTTGTAATTTTCTAAGTAACTAGAAAATTAGCAGTAGAACTTCTACATTGTGTTAACAAGTTGATTTGTTTTCGATATATTTCTATAATAACATTCTGTATGTACATAATAATTTAATTACATTGTATTAAAGTTATGAATTGAATAAGCTCGAAAATATATCAAGGTTAAACATTATTAATAGAGGGATGAATTTCGATAATAATAACCACAGAACAAAGACGCCTTTTATAGGATTTTCCACAATAAAAATCGTTTTATGTTATAAATATTCAAAAACAGTAGTCTGCGATATAGCCAATAAATCATAGAGAGATAAAAAAGCTTTCGACCCCCCAAAAATCGCCCCGTTTATTCGAACCAACCAACACGACTCCAATACAACACAACTCTATTGTTAAAAGAGTAGATTTGAGTCAAGGCGACTAAATTCGAATTGGCCGATAGTACATTTCCGGTTCCGGTAGTTTGCCAAATTTGCGCTGTAAAAATTTATCATTTTTTTTTTATTGTTTCAGATTAGAATTCGATAATAGAAAAAGGACGGCGCCTATCGCATATTCTATTGAATTATGTACGAAAGTTTCATAGATTATATCATCGTATATTTAATGAATGAAATATCAATGTAAGTATTAATTAAATTGATTTTTTTGTTTCTAATTTCTCTACTACTATATTTCGATTCATTAATATTTATTATCAATATCGACGTAGAGAATTTTTAACAATCGTCAATCGTTGATGGTGATAAAAATAAATAAATCAAGGTTGATACTATTCCGATTATTATCAATTAATTATTTTAACTAAATTGTGCTTTCTTTTGTTTTAATTAATCAAAATAAATAATGAGAATGTTGATGATAGTAATAATAATAATAATATTAATGTCCAAGTTGCGGCCTACATTTAAGGTTATTTTTGTTAATTTGGCCGGGCTAAAATACATTATCTTTGTTGTTGATTCATTTGTTTTTCGTTGTAGCAGATATATTTATGGGTTTTTCATAACAATAATAATAATAATGATAATAATCGTCATTCATTCCAATAAAATTCCATTTATTTATGCATCTTGAATCGATAAATAAAGGGGAAGGAACCGTGTGTTCGTCCATATTCAAAGAGAATTACAATTAAAGTCTTATTTGTTTGGTTTGTGATTTAAAATTCCAAAAAATACATCGATGGGGTAGGTTTTTTGTTATTCAAACTATAAGAAAATTATTGTTCTGTCACTGTATAGTCATCAACACATCTACCACCTGTCTGTTTTATAATTTGTACAATTTCTTCCCTATTTCCGTTTGGTTTTTAAGTTACATTAAGGGTTGCTACTATGCACGAAGAGTCTTGTTTATATTACAAAAATGAGGGGTTGTTCGATTTTTTCACCACCTTAAAATTGTATAAAAAGAGGGTTTAATATTGAAGAGTGGTAGAGTAAATTTCTAGCATCTGTTGCTCGTTTCTCTACCCACAAAATAAGTGCCCCATTTTTTTTTCCCTCTTGTTTTCTAGAATCGTTTTGGGGCCAATGTACTATTCATGGCCTTTAATGTTGTTGTTGTTGTTGTTGCATATAGGTGTAGAATAAAAATAAATTCAGATCCTCTCTTCAATTGTGTTGTTCAATAAAACTTTTTATACACAAAGGGTTGATTGATTGGTAGTGGAAATTGCGCAATATTTTGAAACTTCAACTGTTTATATGTGCGGCAATTCTTGTAAAATTCCTTAAATAAACACGAATTATTGGACAGGAATATGTGAATTTATCTTGTGTGTCTTATAATTTCTCTATTTGTCATTGTAATTATTTTACGACCAGACAATTATAAATTTAATGATAAATTCTAAATAAAAGGGGTAGAAAAATATTGTTTTTTGTAGATTTATTTGATCTTTCATCTGCTTGTTGGCATCTCTCATTACACTATCGTTAAATAAAATTTAAGGTGCAATTCTTGTTTAACACGAGACTTTTAAAGAAAACCGCACTATAAAAGGCTCAGATTACAAACAAATTGTTGTTTTTTATGGAAATTGTTTAAATTGTTTGAATATAAGCTTGATAATGTGTCAGTTATAGAGTTCGTAAAGAAATTTCGCATTTACATTTCAATTTCGATTAATCAAAGTTTTGATCAATCAAATCCGTCCATATTTCAAATAAAATTCCCCGAATATTTCGTATTGGAATAATTTTGTTTAATTTTAATAAGAAAAAATCAATAATAAAATTGGTTTAATTTCCATTTGAATTCTCCGATGATGCATTCATTAAAGAAATTAATTTACAGATTATAGGTCGTGATCTCATCAAATCAATTTCAATTTTGCTCATTCTATTTTTATTTATTATCATTGAATGCAATGATGATTTATTTTTAATGTTAAATAGTCAATGCATCGATATTTATAAAATGTTAACATACATTTACCCTTTTAATTAACGATTCACAAATTGTACACAATTTCAACAATAATAAGCGCATATTAAATGCAATACACATTCATAAAATTGGTTTTTTTCGTACTGTGCGATTCATTCAATAGAATTCTATTATATTGTTGTGTTGTACGTTTGCTTGCGTCGTTGATTGGAATGGAAATGTCAAAGAATTCTATTTCTGTATGTTGTCAGTACGAAAATAATTCAAGCGAAGATTTGTTATTTACAATAGAATAACATTAGAATAGATCGAAAATAGATTTGTCTTATTGTCGATGGAAAATTCTTTAGTTACTATTATTATTTATTACACTAGTTGTTATAATTATAGCAACTAGTGTGATAAATAATCGTCATTCTTTCCCAACTACGTAAATTTTCAAATTAAATTGACACTCATTTTATAAATAGACTGACCTTTTGCACCATTTAGTTTTGAGAATATTGCTATTAATCTGTTGTTATTGGCATAGTATTTTTAGAGGAAATACCATTAACAACAGTTAAAAGTAAACTTTAATTTTCTATTTTTAAAATACAATAGCAACACAAATAAATGAGGGAATAGATGATAATTCTGAATTGAAAGAAATTTTGTTGTAGGATTGTTGTAACTATTGACATTTGGCTATATTATAAATATCGTCGTATTTTATTTAAATTAATCTCGATAATAATTCTAATTTAATTATTTAGTCAATAAAAATTGTTGTAAACAAAGCGATAAAACGGTTGAAATTTGGTGGATGCGCCGGGCAAATCTTCTGTTTTATATCGTACAAATTTCATTATCAAACCTTGACCTTCCTTAATAATTATTAGAATTACTGAATACACCTTTTTCACAAAATAATCTCTATTATTAAATAATAATAATAATAATAATAATAGTAATGACCTTTGTAATGAGATTTTAACGTAGAAATTATACATAGTTGTTTTTATTATTCAATAATTAACGATAAAATTTGAATTTTCCATGACCCCATTATCTAAATTTTCACGATAATGTTTGATTCTATTTATTTTATTCCTGAATAATCTCGATTAATAGCGATTTTTACAATTTATTTTGCACAATTTGTGAATTTTTGGCTACTAATAAGTGTGAATTTATTTGATTTATGCAAACCAACAAAAATACGAGTATTAACATAATTACAAATGATTAATGAATATGGCAACAAATAAATAAAATTCTAGTGAATAATTATGTAACAGAAAGCTTAATATTCGTCATAATTATTATTTAAATTTTAACCTTCTCAAAATTTGGTAAATAGTAACCGAAATTCTACTGTTCAATAACTTATGAAATATCGACGAAAATTCTAAATGTCATTTATTTATGATTCGCAAGTTATTTATGATTTTATTCTAACGGATAAATTTGCAAAAAATCAGCCTACAAAAGAAATACGTCGTAAATTATGAATTATTTATGATTTTTTTTTTCGTGTTGGCATATTCATACAGACAATCGAATCAAACTACTTTCTATTTAGAAAAAAATTACATGTGTAACATTTGCAGAAAATTGACAATTCAATAAGAATAATAAATGTCACACGGTTTTAATTAAAATTGTTGTTGATATTTCCCTACTCGAAACATCATATTTTTTATCGTTGGAATAAATTTCATTTGAAGACGTTTTTAATTAAATAACAATAATAAAATGTATGTTTGTTTTTATTTAACAGAATCTTCTATTAAATTTCGATTTACTAACAATTTATTAAATTTTATGTGGAGTTATGTTTAAATTGAGACGAATACTAGTCTGATAATTGGACATAATGGATTTTCATATCCGGTCGTAAAAGAAAAAGAAACAATCTAAAATATGAATTTGTTTACAAGTCAATAGTTTTAATTTCGATTTATCTCTAGTTTATTCTACCACATATGAGATTGTTGTATTCTATAAATGAAGATATCTCCTTGATTTATGATTTGACAATTTTCACTAGACGTTGATTAGGATTATAGAAAATTCGAAAATTGTTGAGAAATTTCCGCATGCCAATCGATTAGATGACGATAATTTTAAAGAAAATTTTATCTTGTCATTTCGGCGTTGATTTGTCGATTTTGCTCACTTTTCACGATATAAATTTGTTGATTGGATTTGCAAACTTTCAACAATCTTATCGAAGTTTCGTGTAGTAGGTAAATCACAATTTGAGTACTTTTGATCGATTAAAATATCGAATATTGAGTTTTGAGCAAAATTGTTGAGGATTCTTGATAAAGAATAATTGAGACGCAAATGAGTCCAATATTGAAGCCGAATTCTGCAATTTAAATAAAGTTCTTGGATATTTTATGTAAATTGCCAATTTTGCTTTGAAACCATGAAAAATGGGACTTTAATTATAGAATTTCGACATCAATTTTAGCGAAATGAATGTACACATGAATGAAATCGAAATTTGAACATATTTCAACATTAAATTATCGGTTTTTAGTATTAAATTCCCAATTTTGCTCAAAATTTCGCCTTGAGTCATCAGATTGGAACAATAAGACAACCTTTTTTAGATCTTGATGCCTTCCTGGCGGTATTTTTTAGTGTTTTCTTGACTTGTAAAGTTGAGAAAACATTAAAATTCATCTGAATCATGCAGAATTCACATTTTAGATATAATCTCATACAACTGTCCGTATTTTATATGATTTATATTGTTAATATAAAACTTGACTAACAACTAACAATTTTCTAATGTTTTTTTGAACGTTCAACAATTTCGACCGGAACTCTCTCCTTTATGTTTCATAGTCCAAGTTGAAAATTTCCACACAAACACACAACAATTTTATTTTCTTTTATAATTTTAATGATTTAAATTCGTCGACTATAATTTCGAAGAAATTCCAACAAGAGGACAACAAAATTGCATCACTGACAGTCTTTCCAAGAATTTGATCACGTTTCGATTGTGTCTACGAATTTTTTGGACGGAAAATCTACCTGAAATGCGTTCTATAAACTAAAAATTCTATTTTAAATATTATTAATCGTTGATGATAGAAAATGATGAAGCTATTTTTAGATATAAAACATATAGAGAAGACAAACAACAACAGAAGTCATCATCATTAACGGAAATATAATGTTGTTTTTTTGAATTGTCTGTCCTTGCTGTAATTAACAAAAATACAATGTTACGTCTACATATCTGTTTCCTTCCAGTTCATTTCAACAAAAATAAAAAGTACAACCGATCTTATACTAGACAATATAATTATAGCAAATCAAATTTAACTTGACCTACATTTTATAATTAAAATTAAAAGCAACATTAAATAGGCGTAATGAAAGGGAAATTTGCAACAGTTTAAACTTTGTGTTGATAGGAAATTTTAATTAATTTGAACAGTCATAATAAATAACGCAATTGCCAACAATTATATCGGTCAAGTTTTATACGGTAAACGGTATTATTCTGGAAAATACGCGATATTCTTTCAAGTATTGATTGTGTGTTGATTTTATTTAAGTGACTTATGATGTCTACCGTTGGATTGTAAATATTAGAAATATTCCTTTTTTTTTGGATGTAGATTAGTTTATTTCGTAAATAACCATTAATTATTCGATATTTATCCTGTTATTTATGATATTAGATATTTATAAAGCACGAAAAGTCCTTTGATTTTTGTTTTGTCGTAATGGAATTTGGTGACAGTTTCAATTAAAATTTCCACAAGACAATTACATGAAATAGCCCTTGGTTAATTAATTTTATTGGGGGTAACTGTGAAAAAAGTCGTAAAAGGAAACGAAATGTTAAATAGAACAGTTTGTTGTTGTTGTTATAAAAAGCCGATTTGAGAGTGTACCGGAAAACAAAACTATCTCATTAAAATTAGTAATTTCCGAAAATTAGTCCAATATTAGAGGCATAACAAGCAGAAATAATGACTTGTTTTTTCCTCATTCTTATTGTTGTCGGGCTTGTTTTTTCCATGTATTTATTCAGTAAGAACTAATATTTTTCCTGTTTTTCCCCCATTTGATTATTCCAGGAAAAATTAACAATTTTTGTGTTGCTAATCAAATTTTACATTAGAGAAGTGTCGAATAATAGTCACAAATTAGTTGTAAACCATTAAATTCTCCCGTACAATTTCCATATATATGAACATGAACATCCTGATTAAAGTTCTATACAAAATTTGTATACAGATTTGTTGAAGCAACAGTCGATCTCTGTGGGGCGACTTGTTGACTTTATGCTAGTTCCGAATTTATCTCTCTTCGTTATAAATGGCTCGTTGAAATCGACAAGTTTCCCAACGACAACACATAATAGAATAGTATCTTCATATTATCCAAACTTATATGAATCCATACATTGAATTAATGTGAAACTATCATTTTCTACGTCTCTTTGCCACCCTGTTTACTGATCCTTATGATGGAAATAATACACGTTTCCTCTACTATACACAAGTTGTATGTTAGTGTGAGTGTGTCACCCTCGTCTCTTGTATGCCACCCTTATTTTATTAACATGCCAGGCCCTTTAAGCAAACACGACCGGTCTTTCTTGTGTTGTCTGTGTTGTAGTATTGCACACCCGCCTCTCCCTATCTTTTCCTCTCATATTAATCGAACTGTGGCCTTTTTGACACTATGATGTATATGCAACGTTAGAGATTTATTAGACTTTTTTTTTTTTTTTTGGCTTCTATATGACACGGTGCAAATGGTGGGTAGGCAGCTGATTTATTTTCTATATGAACCCCTCTAAAGTCTGTTATAGGTGTTAGAAATTTTCGTGTTAATGAAAGACAAACGATAAATGTAGTAATATAAATAGTGATATTTCTTTTGATAAATTGTTTTCTAATAATAGTTTCCACAATCTTTTCAACGTATCTTCAAATGTAGTCTGACAGGCTGAAAGATAAGGCGATTTTTATTCTTTCTGTCTTGTCTTTTCTCCAACAACCGAGGGTAGTGATGTTGAAACAGTAATCCTGCGATAGAATCATTTCTCTATCGGTAGAATTTTGACAATTTCTAATAAACTCTTATTTTAAATAAATTGATATAATTTGTCAATATTCGATGCAAAAAAATCTAAAGAAATCAAGGAAATTGACAGCCTTGTATTATTGTGTATTAGTTTATTTGCGTTCTTTTCGATCTTTACGCTCCATCAATTTTTGAACGTTGTTTACAGTAACGAACAGAGACGCTTTCAGATTTGAACAGGATTCTAGTAATTTTTTTTCTTATATTAAGAGAATAATTCAAAAACGATTCACTACAAAATCCCCTTATAGTTCGAAAATTGATGATTTCAGATACAAATTCAAGCTCAAATTCTGGAGTTTAGTTCGTTCCATTGTGTCAAAAAAAGGCAGAATTTGTTCGAAAAATTAATCTTTCAATGGTAAAGCCTCTAATTTAGCCTTCTAGGAGAAATATGTTTGAAAATTTTGACGTAACGCCGAACAGTTTAGCTCAAAAATTGTCTAAACGTTTTATGCGCCATAAAAATTGCTCAAAATTGATGACTTAGTAGAAAAAAGACTAAAATTTTTACAAATTGAATCTTTTAGTACCAACATTTTTGAAAGTTTCGACCTAAATTCGAGAATTTAACTCGAATATCGGCTAAAACTGTTAAGTAGAAGAAAACTTGTCCAAAAATTATCAAGAATGTTCCCAAATTCAAGTTGTAATTTGCCAAGAAAAAACGAATAATTTATGACAAAAGTTGATTGAAACTATTAAGTAGGTGATTTGTAATAAATGTGCCTCAAATTTTTTGTCTCAGAGGCGAGAATTAACTCAAAAATACTGCTCAAAGCCTATTGAATCGTTCCTAATAATCGGAATTGTTTTATAATTTTTCAAAGAACAGTAAAACGTGAATTTTTCTAAGAAATGATTGGAAAATTTACTAATTAACATTATTGTTATTAGTTATTATCATTATCATAATTATTCTGAGACAATTAGTTATTATCTCGATTCATTTGCATATTTATCGTGTTGAAAATTGAGGGACAGACGTCATTTGCATACATTTATCCTTCTATAAAACTATTTCCTGTTATTCTCTAGTGTTTTTGTCAACTGCAAGTATAGAATCTCGTTGTTTGTTCCTTTCTAAAAAAATCACTTTTCAATGTGATTCATCATTGATTTTGAAACGAATCATTGAGGTTTTTCATCGTAATCATCATCATCATTATTGTTGCTATTATTATTAATGGAAAGTATATAAAGTGGGCGTTCATTAGGTTGTTGTTGTTATTGTTATTATTGTCTGGGTCGTATGAGAATTACTTACAAACAGGTTAACATGGAATAATTAACCTTTTAATTCGATTTGTTCTGATGTTGTTTTAAATGAGAAGACTTTCAAATTAAAGTTCGGATTTGTAAATAAAGTAAATAATTGCCTCAGCTTTCAAATGAAGTGGAATAATACGAAAATTCGATTTTTTTGTTGATTATTTACATCAAGAAAAACAACAAATAAACAAATAAAATAAAGAGCCTTTAAAGAAGCTTGAACTGGAAAGGGAAAGTGTATTATCATAAACAACGTTCCAATTTTCCTTTGAGTCTTCCTAGTTGTTGATGTTGATGACGACGGTGTTTTTAAGCTTTCACAACTCAAGTTTCAGTGTCAGGTTTTCTTCGGTTACGTGTGGATCAGCACGTGCCAAAATTACATTCATAGCATATTTTTTCCACAACTATCCAGTCTAGAAAGTCGATAGAAATATCGTAGCCGATATTAGTTCCGATCTTGTAGTTATTAAAACTTCTCAATTTTAGTAATTAATTTTTACATGCAAACACCGTGAACTTGGCATGATTTACATGAGAGTATATGCCATTAAATGTCAAAGTTGCAGAATAACAACCACGATATATAACGACAATAACAATAAAAACCGACAATAACGACAATGTGTCCGTTAAAGATAATTGTTATGAATTTCTTCACTTATTTTTCTATATTTTATTGGAGCTTTTAAATACAAAATTATTCTAAAAGTTTGGCCCCATTGATTTCACTGCTTTCGGCGAATTTATGGTTATTTGTCGTTTCGTCGTCTCGTCGTCTATACCTGTGATTTCCACCTTCGGTCTTTGTGTTGTTGTGGAAAAGGTGGTGCCGTTGTGTGTGCCGTTCTCGGATTATTCTCGTAAATGTGTGTCTTGTTGTGTGACTTTTAATAATAATGCAACAAAAACAACAATATTTCAGTGTAGTGAAGGTGATTTTTAATGTTGGAATTGTGTGTTGGACGATTTAATGATTTTTACCGATGTAAGATTTATTTTCTTCGTTATAAAACCAACAAGGATTATTTTATTTTGATTGGATTTATAAATAATTGAAATTCCGCAAATATCTTCCCATTACGATGACTACATTCACTTCATTTATAAATATAGAAATAACGTTATTAATATTTAAATTCGTTCTGATTCAATATACAACAATTTCTTATTGGAAAAACATCACAATTTTTTAATACACGTTGATAATTTTCCAGTTAATTCAAGTTTTTCGAATCAATACTGTTTGGGCATAATTGAACCTCTACAATAATGACGATAATTGGAATAATCGTGGATCTCTTTGTGTGAGTTATTTTTATTAGTATTCGTCTAATGATTATCTTCTATTATTGCCAATAAAACATTTTCTTCAATTTTATTATTTTTCTATATTTTCCAAAACCAACAGGAACGATTAATTTCTACTTATTGATAGTTGTGTGTGCTTTTTAGCCTTGATCCCATTTATCTATTCCGCCAATAAATACAAATATTGGCCAAACGAAATTCGAAAAGTTTGAAAATTTTCGAAATTCTTCCAACCAAAGATGTCGTTACCGGTTCTAGTTAACACTCTCTAGTATCCCACAAAAGGGCCATAATTTAAATACAGAAAGTTGTAGTTTTGTGCTAGCCTATTTACACTATCGCCCATCCGATTTCAAAAATTCATAAAACTTTGAAACGGATGCTTTGACCTGGCCTAATTTGCCATTAATAGGGTTGTTTTCTATGCTTTTCTCCCTTGATAAAATGAAAATCTATTGTTGAAGGCTTCGTTGGTGGTGGTTAGTGTGTTAAAACCGCCCGACTTCGGTTGGGGGGTCAGGCAATTTTCAAATTTCCAAACATAAATTGCCTTGTTTCACTCGCCTGATGCAATCAAATTTTAAGTGGTTATTCTAGTTGGTGGCTTTTAAGAAATGATTAATTAAAAGCGACAAAAAAACTTTCCATATCCATTTTAACCTTCCGCATATTTTCCAAGCGGTCGTGTCTTTCAATCGGTGCTCATTGTTGGTTGTAAGGGACAAAATGACACCTCTAGACTTTTAGAGAATAACTTTAGTTTTAATATCAACCCTATCAAAATTTGATTTCTTGGTTTTGTTGCTAATCACTGTAAAATTTGTAAAAATATTGGTTATTTTCTAAATAATTATAGGAGACAAACGATTTTCTCCAAGTATTTTTAAGCAATTCCAATTTTCCGTATAACTGCACAATGCTTATCTGGCAATCCAATTATTTCTCCTTATTGAAACACACACATATAATAATAAGTCTATTTTTGTAATTAGATAAGAAATTGGACTTAATTTATTGTTCGAAAAAAAATCGACAATCAATTCGAATCAATAATTCTGTGGTACGACTCGCGGTCTTTGTCCCGCTCATTGATCAAACAAAGTAACAAAAATAAACGAAATGAGTGTAACAGAGATGCTAGACATCGGTCTATCTGTGTGACTAGAAATTTATCTATTTTCAACCGCTTATTTCCCGTTCAATGTAGGCTTAAACTTGGCTTAATTTTTGGTTACTGATCTCTTCTTGAACTTTGTCTTCTATCAATTAGTCATCATTAGAACTATGTGCATTTATTGTTTTGAGATTATTTAGAGACCTAAATTAACATCATCATGTTAATTGTACTTGTACGAGATAATTGCTATTAAATTCTATTTGTTCTCTATTATTTAAAAATTGAATGGGTGAAATCATTTATATTTCTCTTATTATTCTAAATTCGGTAACAATGCTAATTGAATATGGATTTTAGTGAATTTCAATTTGAAATTTAACCAAGCTGCATACCCAAAAAAGGTCAAATTCGTAAGATCCGTGATCGTTTATCAAGATTATAATCGTTGATTGTGACGTGACATTTAAATATTTACTAAATTTAAGTCGATTAACACTGGAATTATCGACGGACTATACTCGTATATTGACTCGAAATTATAAATATTTTTGGTGTAACTTTAGAAATTGATAAGAGAGATGATTGTGAGAAATATCCCTAAGAATAACTATGACATTTCTTTAAAATAACAACGATTATTTATATGTAATTATGATAAATGATTGATATTAATTGTATCTTTAAAAATTTTTCATTTCCAGTTAAATCCAAAATGTTTCAAAATATCAAATGTAAACGAACATTGAGTTCGTTAATTTTTTGGTGGCTCCTATTGGTATTATTATCATCGACATCAATATCATCAGTATTAACGATAGAACCAACAGCACCACCGCCTCAACCACCGGCACCCCGGCAATTTCCGAAATGTTTAGTCGACAAACCCGGTGAGTAGCCAATTTTTGATTTTAATCGATAATTATAACAACAATCAAAAACAATACCCAGTAAACAAATCCAGAAAATTAATTTGAAAGACGACATATCGCCTTACAAATAATTATTTTGTATGAAGGGGGAATGGATTGAGTTCAATATACACTCACTCGCATATTATACATTACCAAACAAATAAAAACAGATCAAATTTCATTAGATTGTATAAAATAGAAACAAATTAATTGCTGAATTTCTATGGAAAAGAAATATTAAATAAATTGTAGAATATTTTAATGATTAAGGAGAATCTCGGGAGATCACTTTAGAAAAATTCGGGCCCCGTTGCTCATTTGAAAGTTCAAAAAAACGTTCGTTTCTGACCAACTAACAATTTTCAAAAAGGAGTTACCCACGTCAAATTTCTTGATTTTATTCTATAATGTGTAGTAGAAATTCGAAATTAAATAAAAATGTTGAGAGCATCCTTAAAACATTGCCATTTTTGAAAATCGTTGTTAGAAACGGGCGTTTTTTGAGCTACGAGGCTCAAATTTTGCTAAAATAATCTATAAATCTATAAGTGCTTAAAATATTCTACAAATTGCTCAACAAATAAAGGAACTGATGCTCCGAAATAAAACACGGTACAATTTAGTTTGTTGATGTTTATGTTTGGAAAATGAATCTAAATATTTCAAGTGTTTTTATTACTTTTTGAAATGAAGTCGTAACTTGGTTCCTACTTTAATCGATTTGACATTTATTAGCGTACTTTTCAATAAAAAAGCAAGTATCCGAACCAAACTACGATCCTGTGTAACTAAAAATATTGCGCTCGAAACTCTCTATAGAAATATACAATTTATTATAAATAGGCGAATAATTAAATCGTACAGTTTTTTATGGCGTTTTTATAATTAGTGATTTTCACTTTATTAAAATTACTTCGGTTGATTTCATTATTAATAAATTAACATACGGCTTGATTGAATAAATTAGCAAATAAAATGAATCTTTATCACAATTACATACCATTGACGTCAATACACATTAGTTAGTTGTTGTAGTTAATAAATTGTTCAATTTTAACCTTCGTATTATCGGATGTCCCAACTGGAATATTCGAATTTTAAATGAATTCAATCGGGGACGTCTTTTTCCAATGGGGGTTATTGATTTTTAAGTCTACGTTTTACTGAATCGTCAATAAAACAAGATTCAGACAGATTAATCTGTTTTTAAAGTCAAATTCCCGTCTTTAAGGTCAACAATTCTACCCCATTAGGTACACATTCATACTATTACAAGGGGGCGATGTAATATTTTCAAATTGAAATTTTGATAATACGGTTTTCAATCATGTTTTTCTTGAATTTTCGAGTTTAAGTCTTTTGCTAAAAGGCCGAATTTCAGCGAAATTTTTTATAAATTAGGGGTGAATTTGCTGAAATTCCGCGCTTGTACGCGACTTGATAGTAAAATTCTGACTGGGTCCTTCTGGATTTGATGCGTGTACCATTTAGAAGACGGTAAAAATGGGGTGATATTAAAAACGAACGAAAAAATATCGGTTTAGAAACGGAAATAGACTTAAAAGTGTGCGCATAAAAAAGCCCTTGAGGTGGATTTAAAATGGGTTGAAGATAAAACGGTATATATTGAACATAAGCAGTAAACGGAAGATAGAATTTAAGACAATCTTTATAAAAAATATTAGATAGAAGGATTATAAAGGATTTAAACGGAATATGATAAAATAACACTACAATTTGATAAATAAACTCACGTTTCTAGTTTAGAAGTTATTTAAAAAACATAAAAATAAATTTTCAACTATTGAATTGAATAAATGAGACTAGAAAATCAACAAAGGTCAAATTAAAAAACAATTCAATGGAAAAACGTGATAGAAGAGATGATCGCGCTTATAAACTATGAGATCATGATGTTGTACGATCACTCATGAATTATGAATGAATATCGCACTTTTAATATTCGCCCTACTATATTAAAAAATAATTTCTTGTTAATATTGCAGAAGTGATACCAAAAAAATACCCTTTCTATATTGGCCAACAAGCTGAAATTGTAGTCGAAGCATCAAATCGTCCTCTACACATCTTAACAACGCATATCTTTATGATATTCTTAGAGGAGATTTTAGGTTTTGCACGATTCCGTATGACAATCAACGATGATGATTTCAATGTTGATACAACAATTGAACGATTAATAACACCGTTAACCGATAATGACACGTGAGTTTGTTGTATTATTTGCGGTTTTTGTTGATTAATTATTTGTTGATTTGTAGATTTCCACAAGCTATGGTGAATTTAGGCGTTTGGGTGCCGGCATTTGAGGATACAATGAAAATCGAAGACCATCATCTAGTTAAAGATTGCGGCAATATTTTCCCAACTGGTCGTTTCGGTTGGTTTGTACCGAAAATTATGGATGCACCAATACGACGTTATTATAATAAACGTACCGATGAACTCCAACAATTCCATTGGACTTTATTGAAAGATCGAAAATTTGTTGCGAATTTCGATATGACCGTTGATGTTCTAAATCAACTCAAATTATTTGCACGATTGAACTACGAAACGAAAGAGTAAATTATCCGATAATCGAGTTTCTAGTTTAATTCTATTTCGATTTTTAGGTTTGTTTGTATGGAGAGTTTCTGCGAAAATGGTATGTTTATACCGCCACAATGTTCCAGTTCGAATCCTTGTGCATTATTGTTGACTGAACATACAAATCGGACGAGATTCGTTGTTGATCATATACGCGAATTGAAATTGCACGTTAAAGTATTATGGCTGGGTAATAATTTGAAGAAAGCGATCGATTTCTTAATAAAAACCTATAAAGGTACAGATAAGAGTATAATAATATTGAATTGGACACCCAGTGAGGTGATATTGCGTGAAAATCGTTATCTATCAGTCGATTGGCCCATGTGTCAACTATCAACAAATACCGGTTATAATAAATCATTAGTCGGTTGTAAATACGAATTGCATCGTTTAGTGAAATTCATTTGGTATAAAATTGAAACTGTCGATCGGATTTTATTCCAAGCGGTGCGCAGTTTTAAATTTGAAGATGAAGATTACGATCGATTATTGGATGTGTTCGAGAAACGTAAAACTGATAATTATCAACAATTGGCTTGTGAATGGATGAAAGAACGCCAAACAACTTGGTCGACATGGCAGATTGATTCCGATGCAAATAAAATCTATATCGGCGGTATATTTCCAATAACTGGTTCATCGTACAATGGTGCCGGTATTGTACACGGTGCAATTCTTGCTAAAGACGCAATCAATAAGAATCGTTCAATATTACCGAATCATAATTTAAGTTTGCTTGTATCGAACGGCCGTTGTCGGGCTGATAGTGTTATGAAAAGTTTCATTGATTATATTGTCGATGGTTATTATAATAATTTGATTGGTGTATTAGGACCGGCATGTTCCGATACTGTTGAACCGTTAGCTGGTGTATCGAAACATTATCGTATTATGGTTATATCGTACAGTGCTGAAGGTGCTAGTTTTTCCGATCGTCATAAATATCCGTATTTTTTTCGTACAATCGGCGAAAATAAACATTACAAACATGTCTATTTACAATTATTCCAACGTTTAGGATGGAAACGTGTCGCTGCTCTAACCGAAGATGGTCAAAAATACACCGAATATATCTCATTAATGCAAGAATTATTAGAAGAGAACGGTATTAGTTTTATTGCAAATACGAAATTTCCACGTGAGAAAAACACGTTTCAAATGACTAGAGTTAGTATTTATGATTTATTTAGAAATTGCCTCAATAATAAGCGTTTTATTTACAGTATTTGGAGGATTTGAATAGAAAACGTGCCCGTATTATAATTTTAGATGTTTACGATGAAATTGCAAGAACGGTAATGTGTGAAGCTTTAAAATTAAAAATGACCGCTTATGATGGTTACGTTTGGTTCTTACCAACATGGTTGAACGATACTTGGTACGATACCGATTATTTTAACGAATTTCGTGGTGAATCCATCAATTGTACTACAGCTGAAATGATTCGAGTAAGTCACTATTTATAATTCTATATCTTATTTTTCAACGGATTCCAATAATTTAATAGTATATTGAAAAATACCGCACTCGTTTTTTAAACTTGGTCTCGTGCAGGAATTGACTTCTGAAACGAATTTTTCATACTATTTTTCCTATTTTGCGCCCCTTTGTACCCTTTTTTAATAAAAATTGAACCCTTAAAATTTAGGGAATTTTATAGAAGTTGGTATTAAATAAAACAAATGAAAGTTCTACTTGACGATATTCAACTTTTTATTTCTAAAACGAGTTGATTTTCAATTGTTTAAGTCTCCATATTAATTACGACTTTTAATAAAGTAGAAATGTGTGACGAATTATCGTGTACTCCACCAGAATTATGTGATATTGTTGAAAATGGTATCAATGATGTACTTCCCAGTAAATCAAAAATAAAATATGAACATTGTTATCAAAATTTTCAAGAATGGTGTAAATAATTTGAAATAAATAAAAGTTTTCACGTTAATCAAGTGGTCTGCATTTCTGTCAAAGAATGACATTTGAGATAGTCGACAGTGTTACCAACTTCGAAAAAATAAATTATCCCAGATTTTCCACACTCAAAGTAGTTGGGAAATGTCCATTGCTTCACTACTTTTAGTGTGGAAATGATTTTATTTCCAACGCAAAATAGGAAAACGAATTTGAAAGAACATTCAAAGTTTCAGAACAAAATAATCGTGTTTAAGTTGTATTCTCTAACTAACGATTCATTACTATGACAACGCTACAATCAGATAACTTATCACTCTACAATTCCATCATATGTATTGAAAAGAGACAAGAATAAAATAATGAATCACCAGCAAATTAGAGAATACGACTGCGAGTCTAGCTGTAACATTGGGACAATTTTGCGTGACTTCTAATTTACTTAAATGGTTGTTTCTTGCCATATTTTTTTTGTATAAACTTTCAAATGAGGTGTTTACCTTTTAAATTGTTGAAATTAGAAGTTTTCATATTTTTATCAGTTTTCCGGTCGCAAATTTGAAGAACGTTTCAATTTTCTATCAAAATCGGTAATTTGAATGCAAGATTTAATGTTGTCCAAGTTATGAGGGAAAATTTAGAAAATCATAAGGAATTACAACAATTCGGTTGAAAATATTCAAATTCGTCGAAGAATAAATTATGTGGAATTAATATTGGATTTTTTAAATTAATGATAATTTAAATTAGGCTGCTACTGGTTATTTCTCAATGGCGCACGCTTATTTCGCCCCCGATGACACAATTATACCGGAAAATATCACAGTAGCCGAATGGAAGGTTAAATACAATACATACAAATATTCACCACGTAGAACCTCACCGTATGCCGGTTATGCTTACGATGCCGTCTGGACGTATGCTTTAGCTTTAGATAAATTAATTAAAACCGATCCTGAGGCAGTCTCCGATATACACTCAGAAAATACAACCAAGTATTTATAAATAAAATATCGATTATTATCGAAATTAATTCGCATTATTTTAGTAAATTGGTAAAATTGATTATGGATACGGATTTTATGGGTGTATCCGGACGGATCAAATTCCGCGGTGGTCCATCACGATTCTCTGTTATCAATTTAATGGAATGGTACGATAATAGAAGCCATATAGTTGGTCATTTTTCGCCGAATCTAACCGAAGATCGACCGGAAATCTTGGGCGGTAATCTTGTGTTGAACGTATCGGCATTACGATGGTTTACCGCCGAACGTACAATACCGGAAGACGGTGAATTACCACCGCCACAATGCGCCTTACAAGGTTTCGCCGATCTATTCAACATCGACTGTACAGCCTCAATTATTCTAGTTAATGTTATTATAATTGTTGTTTTATTGGCTTGTTGTTCCGGCATTATCTATTGGTTGAAGAAACGTTACGATAAACAAGTCCGATTTACACAGAAATATATGCGCCATCTTGGTATCGATTTATTGTCGACAAATGTTGAAGATTTGGACAAATGGGAGGTGCCCCGATCGGCTGTTGTAATCAATCGGAAATTGGGCGAAGGTGCTTTCGGTATGGTCTATGCTGGTGATGCTAACATACCGAGAAAAGGTTGGATGGCTGTTGCTGTTAAAACACTAAAAGTCGGCTCTACTACCGAAGAAAAATTAGATTTCCTCTCCGAAGCTGAAGTAATGAAACGTTTCGATCACAAAAACATCGTACAATTATTAGGTGTTGTTACTGTCGATGAACCGATATTTACTGTAATGGAATTCATGTTGTATGGTGATTTGAAGACGTATCTCCTAGCCCGTCGGCATTTAGTTAACGAAAGTATCGAAGAATCGGAAGAAATTAGTAGCAAACGTTTAACACAAATGGCTTTAGATGTAGCACGTGCTTTGAGCTATTTAGCTGAATTGAAATACGTCCATCGCGATGTAGCTTCCAGGAATTGTCTAGTGAATGCACAACGTATTGTTAAATTAGGCGATTTCGGTATGACTCGACCGATGTTTGAGAACGATTATTATCGATTTACACGTAAAGGAATGTTGCCGGTAAGGTGGATGGCACCGGAAAGTTTAGCTTTAGGTATATTTACACCAGCCTCGGATGTTTGGAGTTATGGTGTTTTATTATATGAAATTGTAACGTTTGGAAGTTTTCCGTATCAAGCGATGAGTAATGCAGAAGTTTTGGATCATGTTAAGGCGGGAAATACGATAACTCTACCGCAGGGAATTAAGCCACAATTGTAAGTTATTTCATAGAAACAAGTTTTAAAAATTAATGACTAAAAGTGTGCGTTAATAGGTATTAAAGTATTGTTAATTTTTATAGGAAAGCATTGATGAAGTCTTGTTGGCACCAGGACCCGAAAGAGCGCACCCGAGCCTCAGAGATCGTCGAATATTTAGCAAATAATCCGCGTATATTGGCGCCATGTCTCGATATTCGTTTAACATCGATACAATTCCAAGAGAATCAATTCGAAATCAATCTACCGGATCAATTTCGTAAATGTTCAGCATCAGATATCAAATCATCACCAACAATTGATGTAGCCGGTGTTGTTCCGCCATTAACAACGTCAGTTCTAGTAAATGGTGCATCACCGTCTTGTATCCAACAAGACAATTTAACGATAAAACGTAAAAAAACATTACGGCCATTATCGAATGCCGACAGTGGTGTTGTAATGTCAATGGAACAGTATTGCCCCAAAGAACCTCTATTAGGCTTAGCTAGATCTAGTTCAAATCTACTCGGTTTAGGTAAATATGTGTCGAGTGGTAGTAGTTCAAAGATGCATACTAGTGGTAACAATCAAGATGAAGAGGATGACTACTATTTGGAGCACGATCCGAAAACAAACACGTTTGCAGTTTCCAAAGTATAATCTCAGTTTTTCAATATAATCAAGTATTCCGTTCAAGTATAATACAACAGTACTTGATGACTGTTGATGAATACTCCAAAGCGTACAGGGGCGATTTTCTTTTCAGTCTCGGTAGTCTTTTAGTGTTGATTTTTGTCTCTATGTATCTATCTTTAAAAATAGCCCCTATCATAACATATTATAAATCGAAACAAAGGCTGTGCTATTTATTTTATAAAGCGACTGCGACATTGACCTTATTTTTTAATAGAGGAAAAGATAGAATTGATTTTACAAAATTGTTAAATCGAATATTTGATGTATTTTTTACAAACAAAACTAATTTATAAAAGATCACAAGCATTTCCATGTATATATTTTTTTTAATTAACAATAATTCTAGTCAGTAATCAAAACTATTCGAGAACAATTATCTCATCGATTTCACTATTCATTTCTTAATAGAAAAGTATTATTTGAGACTTGTTTTCAATTTCAACAATTCAAGACAAATATCACGTTTTTCAGTTTTGTAATTTTAAGGCCATGACTATTATTAAGTTCCTTATTATACAATTAACGTATTTATTATTAATATTACTATTATCATCACCATTAATATTGTAATTATCAATCATAATTTAATGTAAGACTTATATACCTACTCTTCTAAGACTTGTATAGTAGCATGTTCGGTGTTAAGACTATTTCTAATCATTATTTTTTTGTAAATTAGGTAATTTATGCAATTTTTGTAAATGTTGATCGAACCGGCTTCTCTGTCGTTTATACAATTTTCAATTGGGGCTTGTCGTGTTACAATCACGAAATTGACTGGAAAGCCGGACAGGCTTCGTTTGATAGTGCGCGCGTTTAGCTCAAATGAATTTTTTTAAAGCAATTTTATATTATCCCGTTAATCTAATTTAAAATACGTGTAATGTAATTATACCAAACTATTCGTATATCGTAACAATATTTATTTTCTAAGAAATTGTGTGGTTGCCGGCATGATTGCGGAGCGAGTGGTGTATTTGTTTATTTGTATCCATAGAAAATATGTACCTGACTTCTTAGATCCTAAGTAATGTTTTCGTCCAAATATTTTTTGAAACTAAAACTTTATCAGTTGGAACAAATAAAAAACAACCATTTTAGTCATTGTTGTTTGTTAATCGACCTTTCCGTTTGTTAATTGATGGAAATAATCAAAAATTTGGGTTATTACAATTTTATTGTTGACGTTCGAGTAGTGACTCGGTATAAGTGGAAATTAATAAATATTTTTTTTGTATAATATTATAAAAACATAATATTTACAGACACAAATTAGTGTTGTAACGATGTAATTAATCAATTAATACAATGCGTAATTATGTAAAAAATCATTTTGTTTGATGATAGAAAGAAACTCTCCAACATTGATAGTAGTAGTAGTAACATGACGATATTCTTTTATAATATATTGAAATTGATCTTGTTAAGAAAAATATTAATTTCATATAAATCGATTTGATCGATCGTCAATAATTTCAATAGTTATATAAAAACAAAACTAAGCACTATAAGGCTAGTGTTTCGATAATATAAACAAACAATTTACAATTATTTGAAGCAGACGTTTTAGTGATTTGTTTAAACGAATAAAACTGGCAATATAGGGCCAGTTTTCGAACGGTATTAGTGATTATTGGTTTTATTTCGATTCGAAAACTAGCCCCAAATTGGTTCACCAATCAAGACAGCCCTGCATTATTCTTCTAATCTAGTTATAAATACAACTTGGAATGACACTAATAAGAATATGTTATTGTTAATTCATGGACTTGACGTTCTGTACTTCGATTTGGTGTGTTTTGATTCAAATCAAAGTACAATTGGATGATTTTAAAGAAATTCCTTGTCTACAAATTGGCACAGAAAAAGCAAATAGGAATAAATGTTCATCAAATAATAATTAAATACTTTTCCGAAAATGGGGGCGAATTTGTTATAAAAAAGGCACGTAATACTTAAACAAATATAAACAAAAATTAATAGAAGTGACTTTACACCTAATATCTCAGATATTGCATAATTGGCATATAAATATTATACACATATATATAAAAAATAGTAATCGTAAAAATGTGAAAAATAAAAATTATTCTAAATATCGATTTCAACACAAATACTTTTTCAAAATGAAAAACAAAAACGGAAAACTTTGATCGCAATAATAATAAAAAAACATATTTAATAAAGCGTTAACAAAAAGAGAAAACCGTAAATTATAAAAACTTAATCGTTTTGTTGACTAATTAACAATTGCAATTAATTTATATAACCAATGCCATATCCTTCTTATTCGGTAAATTTACTTTTTTGCCTTGCCATAACGAATTGTGTATTGTAAAGGCGTCAATGGTCACTGTTAAGTGTTTCGTATGGACTTGTGTGAAACACTTCCCACCTGAGTTGTACCTAAAATTATAATTTCATTAAAATTCTCGTTGTCTATTAAATAAATAACTTACTTGAAAAATTTATCAAACATTCTATCGTTAACTTGTTTAGGTCCGGTACCGTATAATTTGGTTACTTCTTCACGATCCGGACAATACGAATAGAGAGCACGAAATTGACAGCCAGCATCCCGGAATAAAATCAAAAAATGTTTACTTTCCGAACGATTAATCTCCTCTAATACACGTTTTTTGGCTTCACGATTTACAACACCAGGAAATACACAATATTCAACAGCATTCAACATTATACCACGATTCGATTTAGTTGCCGGTTGTTTATACAATCTTGGACCTAATTCAACACAAAATTTTATAAAATTCCAAACAATTTCCATTATACAACGCTATCCAATTCGAACTACACAATATTTGACGAGTAATTTGAGGAATATTTCGAGGATTTATAGGAGTCATTTTAGCAAAATTTGAGTCTCGTAGCTCATTTAGAATTGGTCAAAGAACGAAAGATTTTCAAAAGTGCGATATACTCGCCAACAGGCTCAGAATAACTTAAGGGTGTTCCCAACTGGAGATGTTGCGGACAGATTTTATAAAATTTATTTTAACGGCAATAAAGTAGAAACAGAAACAGAAATGTAAGCGGAAATAGAAACAGAAAAGCAATAAAGATCCGTAGTGGTAAGTACAAAAAGTTAAAATTGTCATCTTTTCGTTAATTTTCCGGAAAACTTACAAGCTTACCGGAAGATTTCTAACAGATTTGGAGAGTATCTTCATTATGGGAAAATTACAAAATTTATTATAAATTATAAGGGAATATGAAAAAAACAAAATAATAAAATAATGCTTCACAATTGTCAATTCAATCAACATTTTCCAATAATAAAAACACTCGGGATCGGACTCAAAGCAAGCTAGTCTGTCCGCAATTAGACTGAAATCCCATAAGAAAAGCATTCCAATGTCATTTGAAAACGACAGAAGATATCGAGATGGGCAACATCTCATTCAATTCGAAATTTAATCCTCTGGCGATCCTGTTGGGAAAATTTGGAAAATCCGTCTGGTTTTTCCGAACAACAGCATAGTTTTGGAGGAGAGGACGACCTTTAAGTTATAGGGCAAAACAAGAAAAACACATGCCTCTAGATTATTATCTGTAGCTCAAAATTATTCTTAAAACAAAGTAAGATGCTCGTTAAAATGTTGTTTGACTTATTATAACATCAAATTAGAAGATATCGGTATCACATCAATAATTTCTGTTATATTCCGCTTACAGGCGCTGACACAGAAGCAGAGTTCCATAACATCTATTTTATTCAGAAACAACTTTTTGACCAACTTTCCAATGAACCACACGGTTCAAATTTTGGTAAAATCATCTCCAAGATCTCTCCTATAAATCCTTAAAGTATTTTCCAAATAACTCGACAAATAATGAAAACTGCCATATAAACTATAGACTTTATAGTGAATAAATATAGTTACCAGTATAGTCCATCATACTGCTGGGTGTAGAACTGATATCACTAGAACCATCATCGAATATACGACGACCTTTTGACATCAATCCCGGTAAACTACCTGGACCTGATGGGGACGGTAAATGGCGCATACTACCACCCATACCGGGTGATGGAGCACGTCGTGGTGGTGTTGCACGACCCAAACCTGAATCGGTATCACCATAACGATATGCTAAACTATCCTGATCTGTACTGGAACCTATTAAAGAGAATAATAACGTAACAATTAATTGTTTTTATAGTTTAAAATAACGAATTAAATAACCCTTAAACCTCAATTAATTTTGTTAATCACTTGATTTTTTTTTTATTAAATAAAGAAACTTATTTCTGAACAATTAAATTTGAAATTCTATTGGCTAGTTCTAATGATGATTTCGTTTAAAATTCTATCGTTGAATGATTTCAGCTGTAAATTAATGATGGTATTGAATTAATCAAATAAAACGAACAAAATCACTGTCTTTTTTTACAATTTGCAAGCAATACTAACAGATTTATTGAACTAGATTCATAATTTACCACATTTTATGAATATAATTCGTAAAAATCGTAACATTACAACTGCAAAAATATAAACAGGCAACACTAAAAAATTAAAAATAAATTCGAGGACTATGGATTAGAACCCATCGCCAATAAAATAAACTATTAGGGACAAATTACCATCACCATAGGGGATATAGTGGGATTTTGTGTATTTTATACAATTGTGAAATTGGATGCAAATAATGAAAATAATAACATGTAGATGGAATAATAACAATAAATCACCATACCGAGAGCGGAAAATTAAATTAAAAGATAAATTAAATAAGGAAATAAATTAAATAAATAAAGAAGAGACACCATGCCCAATGATCAGACATCTAGCGAAATTGATACCTTGTCGCCATAAACTCTTACCGTACAAGTTCATCAGAGAGCTAGACTTGCGCCCTTTAAAGTTTTGATAATTGGAATACTTAGGTCTGCCACGAACCTGGGCAGGTGAGGGGTCTGCAAAAACATCGTACATACATACATACTACTGTTCCATTTCAATTTAACACAAATCAAAACAATAAAAAATAAAACATAAAAGAAACACAGATGCCGATTATATATACAGCATCAACTTCTTTGGTAATTTCGTTATTTTTTTTTTCATGTTAAATGAAATGGATGCAAAATTATAACAAGAAACCAACAGAAATAAAATCAAATAAATTGTGGAAAATAATTTTTACAGGCGTGCTTTCTCTACATACAACAATTAAGAGATAAACACCTCAACATTTACGTGACAAAGCTGTATATTGGATCAAATTCAGGTATAGATTTGATAAATTAAAAAATAAATAATAATAAATTTGATATTAAAATATTTAGAAAATAGGCCAAAATACTGACCTCTACTGGTTTTATAAGAACTACGCCGTCCCAATGTTTGATTAGCGCTGTGACATGGCGACATACCCCGGCTATCATCCGGTGAATCTGAAAAGCCACCAAATATAACCCCCGATAAACAACCGCAACCAAAGCCGACACACACAATAAATAAATATTTACAATAATTAAAACTAAAATTAAATTAAAATAAAACACACCTCTATAAAGCATGCCACTGCTCATGCTTCGATCAGCTAGACTATCTTGCGAGCCGCGATAATAGTCGCGTTTCATAGTCGAATTTGCTAAATTAATAAAACAAATTAAACAAAATAATAATAATAAACCATGCATTTTAAACTAATTAAATCAAATTAATTAAAATAAATTAAAGCTTCGAATTTTGATCGAAATATACTCGAATTCAAATACCTGTAAGATTGGTACTTGAGCCTTTTTTGCCACGACTAGGTTGTAACATTCCTTCGGCCATTTCAACAGAACCACTATCAATATGTATTGTCTTTGGTCTTGGGCGTGGTGCTGCTTTTGGTCGCATTTTTGGTGTTGGTTTCAATGAACCCATCAAATCGGTTTTATCGAGAACTTTACCCTAAAACCACAAATTAAATATTTTTATAAATTGCTATTAAATTCAACTACCATTGACCAATAAATAAACGACATTTTCGAAGACTTTCAACGTTTTACAGTCAACAAACGAATAAGATTTTTGTAATGAAAACTCTTAAAATAACTCGATAGTATGACAAAACAAAAAAAGACATATTCAAAAGAGGATGTTTGAACGTTTAAAAATAGTTTATCTATTTTCAGTCACATTAAATAACTACCTCACGTTCAGCTTCTTCTATTGCTTTCTTCAATTTATATTGTTCCAATATTGCTGCCCGTCTAGCTGCCTGTTCTTCTTTCTTGCGTTGTTTCTCCTCTTCTTTCGCTTTTTCACGTTCCCGTCTAGCTTGGGCTTCCTGTTCTTTACGAGCTTTCGCCTCCTCTTGTTCCTGTTTACGTTGTAAAGATGCCAACAGGATGCGTTTCTTCATTCGTTCAGCTAAATCCTACAATTTAAAAAAAAAACAATAATAATGAAGACAATAATTTTCAACTAACCGGATCCGGATGGCCTGTATCACTTTCAATAATAAGCGCAGAAGCACTTTGGATTTTCTGTTGATTATCTTGACTAGTTTCACGTTTGATTAATCGACGTTTCTCTTCATCTTCCCTACGTATTCGTTCATCGTCCAATTCGCGTTCTAATTGTTTCTTTTTCTCTAAACGTAATTCTTGTTCTTTACTATTAATAATATCAGGTGTTGTGGAAATTATTGTATTTGCAGCATCGTCTATATTAACATAACTGCGTTCTTTTTTCGGTGAATTCTTTTTCGTTCGCAATGGTGGTTTGGGTCGTTTCGGTTGATCATCATCGAATTGTATATAGAAACCTTTTTGATTTGTTGGATCTTTATCTAAACTACAAATTTCAGCCATTGGTACAACTGATTCGATTTCTTCACGTAATGTTATTGTTTTTGGTGGTGTAGGTGGTGATGGTGATGGTTGGAAGGAATTTCTACTAATTGTTGGTCGTGTTGGTGATACTCTTCTACTGTAAGTTCTACTACCTGACATAATATTTAGTCTACCTAAATCTAATTTTTTTAAATTAATTTACAATATTTTAATTAATAAAGGAATATACCTTCAGTGATTTGTTGTTCATCGGAATTACCAATAAATGATATATTTTGTGGTTCCATATCATCAGCTGGTGGTGTTGGTATCGGAGCATGTATTATATTACTTGTTGATGTTTTTCTAGGTGTATCAATTTGTTGTAAACTAACTGGAGTACGTTTACTTTCATCCATTAATTGCGATATTTGTCTATGGATATTTCTATGTTGTGGTGACGCCGATGGTGTACTATGCGATGTACCATACTGATGTTGTTGGTGATGTTGTTGACTTAATGTAAAACTATTTGAATGATGTAAACTACGTTCATCACCATTTTGATATTTCGAATTATCCAAATATCGATATTCTTGTTGATATTTCGGTGATTCATACCTACAATAGTACAACAATAATTTTAACAAAACAGTACAGACTAACCCTTGAGGATGGCCTATCAAAAGTGTGGTTATAGCTTTTATTTGAAGCGCGATTTAAACATTTATAGAAGGATCATTGGAGAGCATTTTACCAAAATTTGAACGCCTGACTCATCGGGAAGTTGGCCAAAAAACTCATTCTAGAAAATGTGGTTTCCTCTATAAACCCTTGGTCAAATACTATCGTTCTAAGAGCTAAAACCATCGAAGTAATATAACTGATGGAAGCTTCTGAAATTTGATTTAAAACTGAATTTCCACCTGAATTGCCGCTAAAAAATATTTTTCTTGTTCTATTAATCCTCAATATACAGAATGAGCCAAGTGGTCGGCCTATTAGAAGTATAATTTATGAAAGTTTCTGAAATTTGATATGCACCCGTTTTTCCACC
>JACDRP010000228.1:0-89676 GCA_013841185.1 Hycleus phaleratus
AGAGGTTAGTTTTGGGGCATGTTTTCTAATTTTTCCACATTTCTCTTATAATTTAGCAAATCTTCCAAATTTCTCGACGATTTTCTCGTAGAATATAGCAAATTGAAAAAGACCCCAAGAAATGTTTTAATAGATTTGCTCGTTTTCTGGGAAATTGGCCGAAATTGGGGCGTCTTTTTGTTCGATTCTGAGTTTAAAAGGTGCTAATCTTGAATAATCGATATCACCCTTTTTGATGAGCTATTAGAAGATCATTTCAAGAAGTATCTAAGGACTTACCGAACAAAATCCTTTCCCTTACAACTTGACAAAAATTATCGATTTCCTCGCAATATGTTGAAATATTTTTTAACATGGCACTTCCGTAACATCTCTATTAGAGATTTTTGTTAAAAGTTGCAGAATAAATCCTAGTAGAGTTCACAATACTAGTGATTTAATTAGAAATCAAGAAACGTTATTGTAACGACTTCCACGAGGTGAGTTTAGATTGCAGAACTGATAAGTGGCACCAAAATCTAGCTTAATACCGTAATTATTTTATTTGAAACAAGCTTTAAATTTGATAGCGATAGAATTGGAATTCACGTAGCATTTTCAACTCAATTAACACAAAGTTAACAACAATAAAGCGACAAAATCAATTTAAATTATCTGTAATCGTGATCAATTCGGATCCTAACCTGTATTTTGTAATGTTTTTAAAGTTTCGACGGTGAGTGAGGCTTAAGCTCGGCGTTCGCTGATGGTTGTCAAAAACGTGAAGAACGAGAAGGCTGCTTTCATTACCTGCAAAATTAATTAAACTTACATTGATTCTAATACAGAATCGGATGGCTTACAATAAGAAAACTTTGAAGATTTACAGTGACCAATCCGTAAGCGGAAATTATGATCGGTTTTTGTGCTCTAGCAACAATTAAAATAAATGTTCTTCTATCATTGAAATTCTCCAATAAATACCAGTTCGATTTATAGACAGAATTTGATATATTGGACGCCTATAATAAATCATTATTTTAACTATAAATATTTAAACATTTCTAATATTAAAGAAACTTACAGCATCTGATAGTAGTTCAATAGCAGTACAATAAATAGCAGTTTGTACAATTTGCGATATAAAATATATCAAACATTTCAGTTTTATAAATGAGGAAAATTCGCTGGAAATTCAAGGGGAGAATTTGTTAATTCAATTCAATTAAGGGAAGTTTCAAAAATACCCTTGTAACACGTAAAGATGTAAACAACAAGCGAAGAGTGTTACGGTAAATTGAAGCAAACATAGAAAATTCGTTATTCTCTTGATATTGTTACAATAACTGGAAATTAATTTATTAAATAATCTTCAATACTAACCCTGCGACTCACTCCAACAAAAAATTGTGAAAATCAATCAATTCTCGTAGACTCCAACACGAAGTGAAATTCTCAAATTTGTAACACAATAATTTGAATTGTACCACAATATGGGTGTTGATTGCAAGAAATAAAGTATCGGTACTATAATTACTGCAATAAGTTTGGTAACCGTGATAGAAGAGTAGCAGATTGATTGTTAAATCCCATCCAGACGGGGTATAGAGGGTTACTACCGGTTTTCGTGTTATAAAAGCCTGTAGAAGAAACACCCCAAGAAGAGCAAGACCTAAAGTTAGATGTCCAACGATAATTATTCTAGTTTTGTTCAATAATTTGACACAATCCTTATAAATTTTCCCTTGGAAATCGTCAATTCGCCAAAATCGTGTTGATTGATTTATTAAATCCGAAATTTCCGATCGATTGAACCGTAGAAAGTAATGCTTACCGAAAGCCTGAAATTGTTTGTATTTGAAATTAATTCCGGTTGAATTCTTACGTTTTTAATACATGACAAAACAATACGAGACTCTGATAACTGTCTAGAATAAAATCCAAATCGTTATTGTTAATATAAATTCCATAAACGATTAAAATTATTGGTATTAAAAGTGAGATACACCAAAATCCGTAACGTATCCGACTGAATATTGTGGCATCTTCCGGATGAAGACCGCCACATTTTGCCACAAACAACGGCCAATAATAGAGCGAATCTTTATTAGAATTCCTGTAATATTCATACGAATATTTCATCAAGAATTCTATTCTTTTATAACTTACATTAATTGTTTGGATTTCGGTTGAGATTGATGTTGGAGCAATTTACCACAACTAGTGAAATATCTTTCAAACTTCTGTTCTATTTAAATTGATATGTTTAAAAATTCAAATACATCTGTGAGATTTCCTATATTTATTATTCAATGGATAATACGTTCAAATTGCTAATTTGAAGGAATTTCTACAAACAAATGTTGAAATATTCCACCTAATTTTGGTTAATTAACAATTAACAGAGGGATGGTTTGTGTGCTATGAAAATTACGAAAACGTGTAATTTTCGATATTTCTAACTTATCATTAAAGCTTACGTTTCAATTTCAACTGGTGAATTATTAAAATGTGAATGTAGTGAGCTTTCATGCTTGCACAACGATTGAAATGCAGTCTCTACGTCTACTGATAGATGATTTCTCAAATATCTTCTGCGAGATTCTAAGAGACACTTGAACTTTCAGTTCCAGTTAAATTGTCGATTTTTTTTTTTAATTTCGTCAATGCACACCAAATTGTCGGGATTTTCACCAGGATTTCCCGCACAAAAGCCGCAAATGAACGTTAATAAAATTACAACATTCTATCTATTCCCGTCAATATTTCACAAATCCGGCACGTATGCGGCTGGAAATCTGGTAAAATGTTCTTTCTACTGTCCTTTGAAACTTCAAGTTTTTCTATATTCGATCTTAGTCGTTGTGTATGTGTGTGATTTATGAGTTAGTAGACATTTGGGATTTCGTTGGGGTCATCAACAGTGAAGAGTCAGAACGTGCAACTAACCACCCTTATCTTCATAGTCGATTATCACAGAAATCGTCCAGATTGTGGTCTTCTTACCGGTTGTTCTCCATAAATTATTTGTCAAATCCGAAATGTAATAATGATAATTAATAGACTTGCAGAAAAAACTTCCGGAATTGCGATAGTAGTCTGATATTCTCGAATTTATTTACATCTCGAATACAGAATCAGGTCGTAGAGTTGACACAATAATGTGTTAGAGGAAGAGAATCGCTTTTATATAAACAGCACGATCAACGTGACCGGACAGAGAAAGCCTGCCATAACTTAGGAGAGCTTATCGTTGAGAAAGCACCAACCAAATTGGCCCCACCTTGCACCTTTATACAGCATTTGAAAGCTTAATTACTAACTTGAAACGATATCCGTTTCGTTGACAAATTAAATATTTCATTCACGTTTCAATTCAATGTAAATCGAACGATCGTAAAAATTTTCTGCATTATGCCGTACGATAAGAATTGGCACGATAGCAGTGCAACTTATGCTAATGGTCTTCAAGTTGCATTTCACTTTTTTAATTCGTTTAAAAAGTGGAAAAACACGAAATTTACGTGGTAGAAAACGAAAGAATACAATAGGAGAATTATATTCATTCCGCTGCGGTATAATTAAAAGAAAGCATAATGAAGATGTAATTAAATGTGAAAGTTTTATGTTTCTACTGTTATTTGAGATAATATCATTAAATTTCGTTGGGAATATTTGAATTTATAATCGTTTATTTCATCAAATTTGATAATAGATTTAGATGATTAAGGAGCGTAATCAACTAGCGAATAAATATGCAAAACTACAGCTCTTTGATGTTGACTTTCCTCATTCTATCTGTATTTCCAATCTGTGGATTCGAAGATAGCGCTCGAGGCACAAATTGATCCGGAATACATTTTCTAGTTCCAAGTTTTTTTTTTTGTAAAAACTGCCTGTAAAAAAGCACTTATTGCTTCCGTTCTTTATGCGAAAAACGCCAAAAAATCTTCGAACGATATGTTATTTCCATGCGACTTATCAATAAACTTGTAGTTTTCCGGTTTCTACGATACAAAATGGATTGTAGGTGCCGTCAATATGGTTGAATAATTATAAATTGTCGTCTACAATATCAGAAAACAATAGATTTGTGATAATATTGACATTTATTTATTGTACAATATTCAATATCTATGGCAATATTTGTCTTGTGTTTATCGCTGGATATTGGGTAGATTTATCGGATCGTAATTCTGGACTTTCTTATAATTGATTTCGGCATTACTAGGTGGGATTGTAAACAATAGTTGAAATAAATCCAGTGAGTACAAAAATACCACACCGGAAAAAACAAAGTTGTTCACAAATAAATTCATAGATGCGCGTCCGGCATACATAATCATTTATTGAATGTTTTCAGTGTAACTTTTTTGCTCTTTTTGCCCCTTTATTCTCTTATTTGTTTTCGGGTTTGTTTAGAGAGCTGTTCTCCATTTAAATTACTGAAAATAGTTAATATTAGCAATGCAAATTTTCAATTAAGAAAGTTTCCAACAACACTAACAACTACACCATATTGTCGAAATGGAAATCTTGCACAATTCGGACACTTTACAAGTTCAGAAAAGTCACAATATTCGAGAGAATTTGCCATTTTTAGCATCTAAATGAAAATTATTGGTATTGTTGACCCGTAACCGGACGATTCTTGCGAATTTTGTTGAAGATTTAGCAAGTTTCCGACAATACTAGCTTGAATTCACCATATATTTGGGCAAATTTTTATTACTGTTCTCCGGCTCTATCAGTAGCTTTTATTTAATTTCCGTGTTGCATTATTAGCTTCTTTGTATTACAAATCAAAGTATCAAGCTAGTTATTAAACATCTATTCAATTGGAGTATCAAATCCTATTTAAAGAGATTCGTAAAAACGTATCGAGAAAAAAGAAAATAAGCAGCTTATAAAAATACTTACAAACAACCAATTGTTCGTTAATACTTCAATAAAAAGTTCTCAGCGGAAGAATACTTAAACTTTCCATTGTTGGGAATTTCAATTTATTTTTTCCCTCTCGTCGTCTTCAAAATAATAATCGTGTTGTATTGATAGACAGGTAGTTAACACAATCATTTTTCATCACATTTAAATATGATTCGTTTCAGTTATGTAGATGATTTTCAAATTAACATTACGCCAAGTATATAGAGGTGTATGATAGATATGACCGGAATTATAGAATTTTATTGATTCCATCTATATTGGAGTGGATCGTGTGCATTTTGAACAGTAACATGAAAAGTCTCTTTATTTGCACTGTCAGTAATTTATGGAACGAATGCGGTTAGTGTGTTTTATAAAACGAATTTTAGTTTAAACGATATATGAATATTGAATGAAATTCATTATGGAACGTTGGGAAATTATTAAGCTTTGATTAGTACATCAATTTCGAATCAAAAATATTATCAATTATGCATTTAATTAACGTGTAAATTGTACAATTTCAATTGTGGAAAAATTTCTTAATTAACACCACTTCAAAGTTGAGCAATCAATAATGATAATGCGTCTATTTCAACAAATCAAATTTGCTAAAGTGATCCATTTCAATTTGATAAATGGAAACTTAACGACAGAGATCTGTTTGTTCATTAATTTATTTGAAACAGTAAAATTGGTTAGATTTGTTGATTTTCCACCGGTTCTAGAAAAATTCTGCTCAATACACATCAAAGATGTAATATTGCACAATGTATTTGTGAATATTTACCAATAGAATCGGAAAAAAGATTGAAATGTTCTGATCATTTATGTAGGAGATTGAGAATTTCGTTTCGATAAAATACAAGTAGAAATGGATTATTTATCGATTTTATAAAATATTGTACCTATTTATTTGGCATATACAGTGCTTTTCACTTAAAAGCGTATTTTGATGGCAACTGGACGATTTGAAAAATAATTTAAGGATCTGTAGCACCGCTAGAGCCTCGTAGCTCATTAGGAAGTTGGTCAAAAATCGGTTACACACGGAATAAAGCGGAGAAAAGTGAAAAATTCGACGTTAGAAGCGTCCTCGAGTCATTTTAACTCTGTGCGGAACTCTTTTTTGAAAATCGCCACATCGTTGGCCAACTTTCAAATGAATTACGCCGCCCAAATTTTGGTAAATATTTTCGAAATTGGTCGCAAAATAACAACTTGTAGTCTGAGGTGAAGCACACGCTATACATAAAAGTTATAAATGTGTGTATTTTAAACGAATCTTCACTTATCCTTTAAAATATTCAATAGTTGTCTAAGTTTACTGGCAACACGATAAATTTCTTGGAATTATCGAAATTTACTAGAATAACCGACTGCAATTACCCGATAATGGATAAAATTCGGTTCCAATCTCCTTATACAATTTGAATAAAATCGACATTTGGATAGGAAAAGAATCGCAAAACACTTAGAGTGTGGTTGGGAAGATGACAATTTCGTAACGAACAAGACATTAAGACACTTTCTAATCGGCCAACATTAGTACCAGTTCGTGTCTTTAGGGACAAAATTTCAACGAACAAATCCAATATTTTGTTTGTATTGAGACAGGTGTCACTATTCACGACTATCTGCGTCGTGAAAGCATTCATATGTTACAGTGTTCTTGCAAAATAGTCGATTTTAAAAAAGGAAAACCGCAACGAAAATGCTTAATCTTCAATAATGGAAAACAATAAAAGAAAATCGATAAATCATCGACATAATGGAGAATCTTGTAACATTTCCTCTATTTTATCAAGACGAAAAATAGAAGAGGATAGAGGGAGGCGAAAAAAACCGGAAACAATCAGTCGTCATCTAATAATAGACCGAGCCGAACTCTAATTCTATAGAAACGGATAACTTGGAATTCTCTTACAGGACATTGTATAAGAGCAGACAGGCAATCTTTCAGCACAAGGACAAGAACGAGGATATAAAATGATAGCAGATAGAAGACAAGACGAAGGAAGAAATACATAAAGAGATTTTCAAAGATAAATAGTACAGATTGACTAAAATGCCAAACTAAAGAACTGGATTTCAAAATAATAAAAAAGAAAACCAAGATCACAATACACATTGACTTATCATCCAACTATTTCCGTCTTCACCGCCGGTTTAATACAAGGAAATTAGAGTAATCGGGGCTTCTTTAATTTTAGATTAGAAACTTCCGTATTTCCCCAGGCGGTGCTATTTAGACCGATTCCGTATGTCAATGGAATAAAATCCAATTATTGTCCAAATTTCGATTGACCGGACAAGAACAACAACAAACAAAAAAAAGCAACGTAAGTTGAAATGTTAGCGAATTATTTATAAAGCAAACACACACGTATCCGTTCTATGGTCGTTTCAACTTTTCAACGTAAAATTGGCCAGACGAATTTGCATAAGTTGTTGGGAACTAGGGGCGAAAAATTTACGACTATTAACTTATTTATTTATAAAGCAAGAAAATGAAAAATCGAGCAAGAATTTGATCCATGGAAGTTAAAGCTTCAAATTTTTGGTCATATTCGATGTAATAGGGGCGATTGAGTTGAAAATATTGTACTGGTTGCCGTTTAATAATGGTGGATGCGCCAGTTGAACCAATCTCGTAAATATCGATAAATATCAAATTATCTTCAGAATTTCCAAACTTTCCGTATTCGTGTGCATGTTGAATAGTTTCTTTTAATAGTTGAACGTTAAAGAACGATCAAAGTTTTATGGTTGATCATTAAACTTACGAAATGATTTCGGTTAGACGACTAACACGAACAGAACTGTACCTGTCGATGATCGTCTTGTACGCTCCATCACCTGAAATGAGCCCAATACTCGTAAAATAAATTCTATTTAGTAAAAAGGCTAGAAATAAACTAAGAACGAGTAGTTTGTACAAAGTTTCCTAAGAAGCGAATAATCCCAAATAAAGGGAGCCGGAAAATAAACGGGAAACCATCAATTTAGTCGATTAAAACTCGAATGTTGTATTGATTTTAAATCGAATTGTATCCAAAATTAAAAACTATCCGAATATTTAGCCGAATACTGCAAGATTCACTCTATTTATGGCTCGTTTTTAAAGTCAATACGTCAGCTATAAGCTTGAAAATAACGATCGGCGTTTCTTAACCGAAATAAACGGGTCACCGATAGAAAAAAAGCACTACAGAAGAGTGCTTTTATTGTCATCATTATAGCTTTGATTGAAGACCTATTTCAACGGCGTTCAAACAATCCTCGATTCGTTATATTACAAAACGATTCCATTGGAACATCACTTTTACAACACTTTCTCGTATCAGATTTGGAACGTGTCGTACACGTCAACCATAAAGTTATCGAACGTTGAAAATTTGCCAAAAAGTTGAGTCGTCTTTTATTGAAATTTCCCAAGAATTACCGGTATCTACGGTGAAATTTGGAGTTATTTCAACGGATGCCATTTAAATTTTGTCGCAAATCCGGACGTTGTAATAAACGTCAAAAATAGCCTAATAAAACGTTATTAGTGTAAGGGTGTTTAATAGGGGAGAAATTTCCATTCGATTTCACTCAATTCTTTTATCTTAACAAATAGTAAAACTAACAATCTCAATACGTTTGTGAATTTGTACAATTTCCAGAATATTCCACATATTTACCGGATTGTTCAAGTATTATTGTTGGGAATCCGGAAAACGTGATGTAAACTATAAAATAGGTTTCAACTGAAAGTATCATCATTTATTTCAGTTTCAGTTACTAACGTATTGAGTCACAATGTCCATTGATAAGTATCTGTCACAACCAACTGTGTTGTAGACAATATAATTAATGTATGCTAGCAAAATTGGGGAGTTTATTTGTGTGTTTGTGAGTGTGACCTGGGTGTTATTAATCTATTCAAAAGTATCATCTTATCATTCCAACTGTCGCTGCATGGTGATACCAAAGAAATATTATGTCACCATAATTTTCATTCTATTTTTGATGCATTTCCATATGTCCGGAATACATTTAGAACATTAAAACCAGATTTATAACGATTATAAATATTCATTTATGGTAAAAGCATATCTTTTCTGATTTATAAAGGAGTTTATTTACGAAATATTACAGTTTAATACAGAGAAGAATTGATAATATTCTCCTTCTTGTTTTCGTTTTTTTTCTCCGGTAGCCGTACAGTCAACATACTGAAAGATATTAAAATTTCAGCTAATACTCGGCGTATTGTGTGATAAATTCATTATTCATTACAACAAATTTGCAAACAACGTTAAAATTTCATTCAAAATTTCTTGTGACTTATAAAACTTGCATTGATTCGATTATTTATAGCTTTAACAACGGAAAATTAAACAATAATTATACTCGACCTGTATCTGCAGCTGGTAATTTTCGATTTTCTTCGATTTCTATCAATCCAGTATAAATTTATATGAATAATTGAAGCGGAATATTAAATATTGATTGCAATACCGGTAAACTAAATCTATTTTTTGCATTTCTAGTCAATTATTTATACAAATATCGATTGAATAATTTAAACATCGCATATATTACACACATTTCCTCTATTTTCAACGCGAATTATTGAAATATTCGAGCCGAATCTTTTGTTGGTAGTTTTTTTTAGAAAATCTAGCAATTCTGTTGAATATTCTTAATGAAACGAAAAATTGACAGTAAATCTCTGTTTGTTGGTTGTTTGAATGGATTTTAATATAATAAATTAATTATAACAGCAAATCAAATAATATGTTAGGAATTGCGGAAAATTCAGCGTTTTTATACGGTTTTAAATGGAATATTTAATTTAGTAGTGAATTGTTTATTTTCTCTAAAATAAACATGAAAATTGTATACTCGCCCATCAAACTGGTTATTCTAACTTTGCTTCTAATATTACTGAACTACTAAACAAAATGTGAATTATCTGATAGTCCATTCAAAAACAATAGTTGATAATACAAACTAAATCAAACCGATTTTAGTTTAAAAATAGAAACTCAAATGTTTAAATATTATTAAATTCGAAATGGAAATAAATCTAAATTATTAACAAATTTCTGAATTTGTTCAAATTTTTTTACAAAAAAATTATTCTAATTAGTTTATAGCGGTAGAAGCTTAAATTAGGGGAGGAAACGTCCATTTTATCGAACGATTTCCGATAATGTTCCACATCGTTAAAAATAGCCTTTCAAGAGGCGTACAATGATATTTAATAACCATTTAATGCCCTGTTTAAAATTTAAAACAATTATTTGTTGAGAATACAAATCAACGTGTAAAAATGGTGGAGGCGCCGGGTAAATATCCAGTAATACCTCAAAAAATGCAATTTTCTTGTATTTTTTTGTGACAAATTACACATTTTAATGAAAGATTTAAAATTTTTGAAGTTTGGTTGATTCTTAGTGATAGCCCGCCAGTTTTAGGCTCCCTACATTCAGTTTTATTCACGAAAATTGAAATTTCAAATAATAGAAAACTGTTTTAACTATAATGACCAATTTTTTTGTTAAACAACGAACCAAATTCGAGGAAAGAGCTCTCTAAACGAATCACACAAAAGCTTTTTAGATAAATTAGAATGTTAGATTAGTTAAATTCAATTAAAGTAAAACCAGAATCTTGTAATCTTTAATAAATGAAATCATGACTTGTCTAATATTTTTCAATTGATTTAAAGTAGATAATTAGGAAAATAATGCATATTTTCAATCCTATTAATCTTCGTTTTCGGTAATTTTTCATTTCAAAGAAAATAATAGAAATAAGTTTAAATTCTTCATATTTTCCATAGTTATACGATTTTTGTTGTAAAAGTATTGTTCAATTGTAAAAACCAACAATGGAGATTCAATTTAGTTTTGAATTAATTAACAAACTAGACGATGAAAATAAAGTCGAGTTGATTGAGTGAGGAAGTAACCGTATTAGAGAATTCATTTTCAAATAGTTTTGTTCATTAATAAACTATAATAAAAGTATCTAGGTACGTAGAGCAATTTAATAATGTTCTTATTGTAGTTTAATTTAGTAGAATAATAATTATTTAGAATGAACATAAAGTTAATTAAGAAAATTCATGGATCTAAATGAAAATTTTAATAGTATTAGATATATTTGAAGATAATAATAAAAGTTATGTGTAATAACGGAATTCTTTTCATGTAATAAACTGATTTTAATGAGAAATTAGAAAAGAATATAAATTTATTGGAAGTAATCGAAATTCACCTGTATAGAACATAAAAATAGATCCTCATATTCTATTCTATTATCACAAAAATAAACCAAATAATCTGATTGTTGGAGACTAATCTAAACTATAATTCTGGGTAATTATCCAAAAATCGCAATCTTGGATTAACTTTCATATAAATTAAACGATTATTGTTTCGAATAGGATATTAACTGGAATATTCTAAAATTTTACAATAAAAATAGAGAAAAAGAGAAGAAACAAATAGAAGGAAAAATGATTATATGCATGATTAAATTTGAAAGAACCGCCACTAATTGAAACACTTGCACAAGTATCGAGTAGTATGAGCTACATTCAGTTACCCTAAAATTAATAAAATTTTAATAAAAGCTTTATTATTCTATTATCAACAATTATATTGTATTTTATTACGAATTATCTTCAAATTAGAAATTTTCCAGCAATTTTTAAGATTAATTAATTAATTTGTGAACGCAGTCCTGGTTGTTTTTATAACCCAACATTGGCAGCACTGACTGTCATTAATTTTGACAACTTGTTTCGTTTTGACACGTTGATATCCACACAGACGCCGATTAAATCCAATTTTTTCGATTATTTCCCCAGAAATACGGTTTAAATCAACAACTTTAAGGTAAATAAACGATAATTTAGCAATATTGATAGAATTTATTTGGAAATTGTTTAATTTCGGTTAATAGGGCCAAAATGACTGCGGTCGAACAGCCTTGTTATACGTTAATTAATAGTCCGATTGATACGGAGCCGTACAATGAGATGCAATTGAAGATCGATCTAGGTATTTGAAAATTTTGTTAGTTTTTTAATGATGATTGTGGTAATTGTGTTAATAATTTTAGAAAAAGGCGATGTAAAGCAAAAAGTGGAAGCCTTAAAGAAAACAATTCGTCTAATTTTGGCTGGTGAACGTCTACCACCCGGCATTTTAATGACAATAATCCGCTATGTATTACCATTACAAGACCATACAGCCAAGAAATTATTGCTAATCTTCTGGGAGATTGTACCGAAAACATCGCCAGATGGTAAATTATTACAAGAGATGATTCTAGTTTGTGACGCTTACCGTAAAGATTTACAACATCCAAATGAATTTCTACGCGGTTCAACTTTACGTTTCTTATGTAAATTGAAAGAACCGGAATTATTAGAACCGTTAATGCCATCAATACGAGCGTGTTTAGAACATCGCCATTCTTATGTGCGTCGTAATGCTGTTTTGGCAATTTTTACAATTTATCGTAATTTTGAATTCTTAATACCGGATGCGCCTGAATTAATATCGAATTATTTAGAACAAGAACAGGATATGTCGTGTAAACGGAATGCTTTTTTAATGTTATTGCACGCTGATCAAGAACGGGCATTATCATATTTAGCTTCATGTTTAGATCAAGTGACACAATTCGGTGATATTCTACAATTAGTAATTGTTGAATTAATCTATAAAGTTTGCCATACAAATCCAACAGAACGTTCAAGGTTCATCCGTTGTATTTATAATTTATTGAATTCAAATAGTCCAGCTGTACGTTATGAAGCTGCTGGTACTTTAGTAACTTTATCGAATGCACCAACTGCTATTAAAGCGGCGGCTAGTTGTTATATTGAATTAATTATCAAAGAGAGTGATAATAATGTTAAATTGATTGTATTGGATCGTTTAATTGCTCTACGTGATCATCCGAGTCATGAACGTGTCTTACAAGATTTAGTTATGGATATTTTGCGGGTTTTAACCAGTCCCGATTTAGAAGTACGTAAAAAAACCTTAGCTTTAGCTATGGATTTAGTATCATCAAGGAATATTGAAGAGATGGTGTTAGTTTTAAAGAAAGAAATTTGTAAAACTCACGATATCGAACATGAAGATACTGGAAAATATCGTCAATTACTCGTACGTACTTTACATACTTGTTGTATTAAATTCCCCGATATTGCATCAACTGTTATACCAGTATTAGTAGAATTCTTATCTGATACTAACGAATTAGCTGCTGCGGATGTTTTGATTTTTATCCGTGAAGCTATACAAAAATTCGATGAATTACAACCGTTAATTATCGAAAAATTATTAGAGATTTTCAAACAAATCAAATCAGTTAAAATCCATCGTGCTACATTATGGATTTTAGGCGAATATGCCGTTACAATAAACGATATTAAATCGGTTTTAAAAGAAATCAATTTAATGTTAGGCGAGGGACAATTAGTTGAATTAGAACAACGACTTATTACCGGGGAGATTGATGAAAATTCGCAAAATCAACCGGTACAAACCGTCTCTACTTTAGTGACATCTGATGGTACTTACGCTACACAATCCGCATTCAATACAACACAGTAAGTATTTAATTTTATTTGGAAATTTATCTTATTGTTGATTTTATTAGGAATAAAAAGAAGGAAGCCCGTCCGACTCTACGTCAATATTTAATAGATGGTGATTTCTTTATTGGGGCATCTTTAGCTACCTGTTTAACGAAATTAGCTTTACGTTATGGTAAATTATTACCAATAAACGAACAAAATCGTTTCGATGCTGAAGTTATGATGATAATGGCCGGTATTATACATTTAGGTAAATCCGGTTTACCAACAAAATCGATTACAAACGATGATCGTGATCATATATTGTTTTGTTTACGTGTTCTATCCGATCGTAATCGGAGAATTATTGAAATTTTCACCGATTTATGTCGAAAATCATTGAATGATATGTTGATAGCTAAAGAAATTGAAGATAATTTAAATCAAAAAGCTAAAGAGAAACTAACTAGTATTATCCAACCGGATGATCCGATAACGTTCGTTCAATTACAATTAGATCGAAGTGGTGAACTTGGTGAGAATGTATTTGAAACATCATTATCGCAAGCTTTAATCGGCGGCCGTGGTAGTGGCAATGAAGCCAATACTGGTATTAATAAATTAAATAAAGTTACACAATTGACCGGTTTTTCCGATCCTGTATACGCTGAAGCTTATGTTCATGTCAATCAATACGATATTGTATTGGATGTGTTGATTGTCAATCAAACTAATGATACATTACAGAATTGTACGTTAGAATTGGCGACTTTAGGTGATTTGAAATTGGTAGAAAAACCACAACCGGTAGTTCTGGCACCGAAAGATTTCTGTAATATTAAAGCAAACGTTAAAGTTGCATCAACTGAAAATGGGATAATTTTCGGTAATATCGTTTATGATGTTATCGGTGCTGCATCCGATCGTAATGTTGTTGTATTAGACGATATTCATATCGATATTATGGATTATATTGTACCGGCTACATGTAGCGATACAGAATTCCGACAAATGTGGGCTGAATTCGAATGGGAGAATAAAGTTTCAGTCAATACAACATTAACTGATCTTTCTGAATATTTGAAACATCTATTGAAGAGTACAAATATGAAATGTTTAACACCCGAAAAGGCTTTATCAGGACAATGTGGTTTTATGGCGGCGAATATGTATGCAAAATCGATTTTCGGTGAGGATGCTTTGGCTAATTTGAGTATTGAGAAGCCGTTTAATAAGCCGGATGCGCCAGTTACTGGACATATCCGTATTAGGGCCAAGAGTCAAGTAATTTTTGTATAAAATTGAAGATTTTATTTATAAAAAAAATTATTTCAGGGAATGGCGTTGAGTCTTGGTGATAAGATAAATATGACACAAAAGAGCCAACAAAATCGACCTACAGCTGCTTAAATCTTACAAATATTGCTTTGATGATTGTTAATAAAACATTTACGTATAAGTTTATTGTTTTATTTCACAAAAGAATCAAAAAAGAAAAATTACAATAAATTTTATTGCGTCAACCAAATTAAAATACATAACAGATAGAAACGGAGAAATTAAGTGATAAAGTTGACTGAAAATTAATATTAGCATATAATCAATCCATAATCATTAATTTATTCTTCTTCTTCTTCCTCTTCTTCATCCTCCTCTTCTTCTTCTTCAACTTCGACTTCTTCCTCTTCCTCCTCTTCCTCTTCCGGTTCGAATACCGGCTCTTTAATTTCTTCATCTTCATCGGCGGCTTGTTTGCCCTCCTCTTCGCCTTCGGGTGTCTCAGGATCGCCTGCTTTCTTGCCGGGTCTCTCGCCGAACCATTTCGGAAGTTTAGCTGTGATTTTTACAATTGTTACACATCAAAACTAACCACTCAATACGATTTACAACAAAAAATAGGGTATAGTAGTGTTAATACATTAAGATGGTCCTTACATTTTTGTCTGGAATCGAATTGTCCAATTTTGTCCTTCCAAAGTTTCTCATTGACCTCCTTGATAATCTCTTCATAACCCTAATAAAATACAAAACTCACACTCAAAACGTTACAAAAAGTTAGGTCAATTTAATTTTGGTTTAGAAATTAACAAAATATATCAAAAACACGGCCTAATTTTGAGACGAGGACAATAACTACGTTATCGTGCACAAAAATTAAACACGACATTTGAGCCGGCTGGCTCACTTACTTTTCGATCGGTTCATAAATTCTTCATTTTTTATATGCCATACTTTTTCAAACTGTTCCATGAGTAATTGGTCAAAGCCCTAAATAAGATTAAATTTTAATTGGGCTTCAATTTAGAAATTCTACATTTTAAAACATGTCTGATCTGTATTGATGTCAAAGAGGAGCGTGTTTGTTTTCGATTTAAATTTATACCGAAATCTGTACTTACGCCTTCGAATAATTTCTTCTTGTCGTCATAGGACCTTGTATCGACTCTACGTTCATATTTGGAGGCTACTTGGATTTTGGGCTGTAACAATTTTATTAAATTAGACCAAATTTTGGATAAAATTGGGTAGATGTACCGGGTATTTTCCAGTTAGAGCTTCTGGATCTAAGCCTTTCTTCAAAGCTTTGTGCCTCAATTGTTGTTTCTGTCTCTCCTTCAATTCTTTAAGCTATAATGAGGATTATTTGAGTATTTCTATAAAATTTGGTGTTTTATTTATAGTTACATCGTAATCTTGGCGTTTTTGCCTTTCTTCCAAGTCGTACTTTTCAGTTTCAAGCTTAACTATACACTCCCACAATTCTTGGGCTTTTACGCGAAGCTTATCTGCACTTAAATTATCAAGTACCAATGGTTTTATTCTAATTGATAGAGAGATTTTCTTTTCTTCCTCTAATTGCTCTTTAGTCTTGTTCCTTTCAAGTTGGGCAGCGCTGAGATTTTGCTATAGAAACACCCAATTATTATTGTAATTTCCGGCAATATTTGGACTTACAGATGGGTCACGTTTGGTGATGGTGAAATTGGGTCCTTTGTTTTTGTTTTGATCCTTCAACGCTTGCATCATAGCTTGACGTTTCTTTTCAGCCTCCTCCAAACGTTGTCGTTTCTCTTCAATGTCACGTTGTTTCTTCTCTTCAATCTCCCGAATACGGCGCTCTTCCTCCTGTTTCTTACGTTCGGCCATTTTACGTTCCTCATCGGCACGGGCGATCTTCCTTTTTGCTTGTTTCTCCTTCAATTTCTTTAATTCATCCTCTTCTTTGGCGCGTTGTTTCCGCCATTCTGCAATATATTCACGGAGCTGTTCATCCAGATCGGAACGTTTCTGGTCTTGACGTTTGATGAATTCTGGATCGCCTGCTCCTTCCCTAAATTACACACAATTTTACAAAATTATTAAATTTGAATTATCAACAAAATCATCCATGCCAATCGTTGCTAAAGCGCTTTTTTTAATGAGTCTCTTCAAAAAATTTCCATAGAAGTTAGTGTTTTATCCGCCGCTTCTTCGATATTTTGCTACACAGTTAATAAAGCCTGTCAAGCTGGAAATTTACAGTTAATATTCCACATTAATTGACCATACTTTTTTGGCAAAAAGCCAGATTTTGATAAATGATAGCTTTGATAAGCGCAATTGTCACGATTCAAAAATGTTCTCAAACTTACTCGACTTTGGTGGTGGTTGTTGTTGTGGTGGTCCTGTATCGTACACATCACACAAGGGCGTAGGGACACGAGTGGGAAAGAAAATACAAAGAAAAAAAAACACAAAATCATCTAAACTAATTCAGAAAAATCAAAAATTATAATGAAGTAATTGAAATTTCTCTTAGAGAAATTGAATTTAAAATGTTTCATATAAAAGTCCCAAATTTACGAAAAAATAACAGAAGGGTAACTGTCCAATTCTACTACAACTGTCTAAAATTAACTCTAGGTCGCTTCTACTTACTTGCTGTAAAAAAGAGAAATGACAAAATTACACAGTGCACAACAGAGGATTGAATGGAAATTGGGGCATTTCAGATTGGATCTCTCAAAAAAATTCCAACCGAAAATGCTTGTGTTTTAATAAAAATCGTGACACTTACGTCTCAACAACTTCCTCCTCCTCCTCTTCTTCGCTAAAATTATTATAATCTCATTTAATAAAATCATTTTCTAACAAAATAACGCAATAGCTACGAAGCATATTCATTTTATCTTAAAATAATTGAGCGAAAGCTTCAGCGGAATTAATTTTGCTACTTACGAGTAGACTTCTTCTTCGTCCGACATGGTTAGGGAGTTTTAAAAACGGGCACTCTGCAAAAATAAATTCAACTTTTCTAGAACAACGTTATATTTATGTGTTTATTCATTCATTATTTGAGCGTATACCAAAAATAGATTCGGCAAATTTGGACAATTTCGTAATTGTATCAGGTTACCACCGGCAAAAATTCGGTGGTAATCACCCGGATCTCCCCCAAATTGATTAAATTCGGCTTTATTTTGGTGGTAAATTGGTGTTTTTAAATAGAAGAATTCGAATCGAATTCAAGTGTAAACTACACCACGTTCAACCCGGCTGTATTTGGCATCGCTAGATGCCCTAGTTATTCTTAGATCAAACGTCTCAATTCCTAAAATAACCGCTTCCAATTTACAAAGCCTCAAGTAAATAATTAACCCATTTCAATAATTCTCCGCAAAAGGCACTATTAATAATAGGTTGGTTTTATTTTTTAATCGTTCTAATAGGATAATTGTGGTGTTAATGTAGAAATTTGGACGAATTTTGGAAAAATTCTAATCCGTACGGGGCGATTCCAAAAATTCTCTCTAATATTAGGGTTAATTGTTTTGCAAAATTTGGGGGTACTTACGATAGTAATTAAGGGAACGTTCCAGGAGCACCACACAACTCAAGGAGCTCGTAGGTGACTGTTCCTCCAACTTGAGCTTAACTTGGTTGAGATAATTTTCCTAATTGCGTGCGCATTTTCCGCCTACATTCAAATAAAAATAAAATTCCCCTTCAATATTATTATTATTAACAAAAATGTGGGAAAAAACCTGTTTTTATCTAAATGGTAAGCGAAAATTTGAGCTCAGATCTCTTTACCACTTGGGAAATTGGAGGAAATAATGATAAAATAATCCAAAAATTCATCGATCGATAGATCTAAATTAGGATTGATATTGGGATATTTGGCAAGCTTAACCCCCGTTTATGTCCGCTAATTTTACGAAATCATTGACGATATTAATGATTTTCAATGTATGCACGTATTAATTGAAGATTTTAAAATTTTGGATACATAGAATCCGAGTGGGGGAATTATAACAAGAATAGCTCAGAGGACCTGGCCGTTCTCTACGATCTACGGGACAACTGTTGAAGCTGATTCCATACAAGGTTGGTGTAAATTAGGACAAATTATAATAAAAATCAGTCGATCATATCGCTAATGTTGTAAAAATACCACCGAAAATCCCCATTAACCTCCCGAATATTAACACAATTGTGTTTTAATTTATTTTTAGAATTAAAGTCAGCCGGACTAAAAATGGGTTATAGTAAAACGAACCGAAAAAAGGCGCTATATCAACAAATAATTACGCAAACTGGCAAATGTTGATGTTCTGTTAATTATAGATTGTGGACTTCTGGAAATATTGCTATTCGATAATTTTTTTACCAACATATCAGGTGTACAACAATTTCGCATCATTTACTGGAAAATATCGAATCTATTTTTAGATAAACAAACTTCTAATGCCAAATTTTGAGAATTCTTGAAATACATCTGCTCTTCTTAAATTGCAGCTCGTATTCCCGTAAACTCACCAGGTCTGGTTCTCCCTCGATAACAGATTATTTAAAGTTTTGATTTATTTATGAATTCGATTTACACCTGCCTAATTTTATACACAGAAACAAATTTAACAACTCCCCAAAGAATTAGAACATTTGATTCTTTTATTTTCTCCAATTTCTGTGGCACAATTATAAATACGAAACAGATGGATCGTTGGTTTAAAATTAACAGAGTTAATTTTATGAACGACACTTTTCGATCGTTTTAGATTTAAATGAAAAAATTATCCTTAAAGTATTCTGTTTAAATATACCTTAAAATAAAGGATAAGAAGATCAATTTAAGCTTAGAAAACTTAATAACGTTGACATACAAAAGTTCTACTGTATTTACATGTTTAAAACCCCGGATGATAGGCAACCCACAATACACGAATATTGGAATTTTAACTAGCACCATCGCCTGCTATTTACTCAAAAACTAACAAATCTGTTGGAAAATTTCCTACAGATTTAGAAAGTGTTTTCATTGAAAAAAAATCCGTAATCTAATTGCAGAAAAAACAATATTATGCAAGTTATGCGAGAAAATGTTAAAGATTGTAAGAAAAAGCTCCGACATTTTGCTTTGAAACGACCATCCCTACTCCTTGAAATGCTCTTCCAAATTCCATTTAGATCATTAACAAAAAAACGCAGCCTAGGAGAAATTCTAAAACTTGGTGGTTTTAAGTGAAAGTACCCGCATTTTCATTGTTTATTTCTTACAACAAATTGGTCGATATACGTCATCGTACATGGACCGCTTTAATTGTCAAATTTCCGGTTGTGGCTAAATGCACGACTGTCAAAATCACCACTTTTCGTCTGTAAATTAACCACATCCTGACCTCGATTTCGGTATTTTTCACCTAATTCCAATCGAAAATTGATGGAAATTTTCCGAAAGAAAACTTGAAAATAATAATAATAGAAAATGGCACATTGTTTACGACATATTAGCAACAAATTCATTTCATTTACATCAATGTTAACGCCACGCACGAATTTGGTTAAATTCGAAAAGAATTCTAGCGATGCTGTTTTAACGAAATTGAAGCTAAACGAATTGGTATTTGATTTATTTACGATTTTAATTGGGAATTTTAAACAATTTTCTATACTTATTTCGATTAAAATTAACGAATTTGCGAAAATTTGTAACCTAACCTCAAAATTATCAATTCTAGGATTATATCCATAACGATGAGAATTATTTCAATTTGAGAAGAATTAACGATAACAGTGAATTATCTAGTGATATTGTAACGAAGATCAATCTGTATATTGTTGAAAATTCACAATTCAAGTAATTGAAGATGGTTTAATTTTTATAACAACAATAATTCGAGTATTTTTACAGATCAAATATCAATAAATATGAGTTGTTATATAGTCAGAATAGCGAGAAAACGAACCAGTTATCACCTGAGAAATTAGACCGTATTTTCAATGTATTAAGTGATAATTTGCCCAACTTATTTACACAAGCAATGGATTTTAGTATTTATCATCCAGATGTTGTATTTGACAACAACATTCGTGGAGTATCAACTGTGTATTTATCAATATTCTTATTGATTTGTAAATTGTTATTTATTTATCAATTTTAGCGGTTTATATAATTACATCAAACAAATCACTCTATTACGTACTGTAGGTCATATAAAATTTGCTTATGTAAAATTCGAAGTATTGAAAATAACGAAACATCCAGAGGATTCAACAATTAAAGTCAGATGGCGTATACGTGGACTATCAGCAATGAAAGTTATGCTAACATTTTGGCGATATAAATTATGGCAATATAAAGAAATGTTCGAAAAAACTGAAGCGTAAGTTGTATTAATCGATAAATATTTAAATATTAAATTTAATTATCCACCTTAGATGGTATGATGGTTTTTCAACATTCTATGTAAATAGCGATGGTCAAGTTTATAAACACGTTGCCGATAAAGTAATCGATTTGATAATTTCTTATAATAATTATCGGAAAATTGAATTTTATAGATGATGCCCGATTCGGAAAACGCAACAGAACCGGCACGTTTACCGATAGATGCAGCGAAATTGGCACTAATAACAGGTTTGATACCGAAATTTACTGAAATCTATCCACTTACTTGAATTTTAGACCAAATTTCCCCTATTATTTATGTTTTAAGTATTATGTTGTTGTCTAGTAATTTAAATTGAACAAAAAGATTAATTTAAATATGTTGCTGAACGTTGTAAATTACAATTATTAATGTTCAAACGACGTAATAATACACCTTAAAGATTCATTGTTTCGTTCGCAATAATCCCAATTAATTGACAAAAATTACAACGGTTTATTTGCAAGTCTAAAATAGAAAAGATTAAAATTAGAATCTTCAATTTATTGTCATTCAACTTTAAATATTTGATTGATAATTTCATTGAAATGATCTTGTTCGCCTTCAAGTTTATTACTTATAATCGTGATTTACAAATAGTTTTGAATTTAAAAAGGTCAAGGAAGGATATGAAAAGTTCGATTGAATAACAAATTCATTCTATCAACATCGATTAATTTTAAATTTAATGAAGCTTCAGGTACAAATTTCTGTAATTTGCGGATTATTATTAGTCTTCGTTTTTCTATCAACTGAAATAATAACATAAAATTTAGATTTTTAAATATTAATTAATCTACCTTTACGTAGGAGAAATTTCTCTAAACTGTGTATTGGTGATTCGAATAAAATACACAAAATTAAAGCCAAACCAAATGTGATAACACCATGCGATAATACTCGATTAGTCTACAAAAAATCATTATAATTGAAATTATTATAAACAAAAATTATACGTACAGCCTCCCATTTATTTTGGTATAATCCATCTCGAAGAATCCCAACGCTATAAATTTCAATAAAACCGTTAGCTAAATATGCCGAATAAGTTAACCGACTTAGAACAATAAACGGTGGCCAGGATAAGAAACGTTTAATAATCGTTGCATTATTTGTTATACAAACAAATAAAATCCAACATAAACCGATACACCAACCGGTTCGATGGAGGACTGTATAGATTGCCGATTCAATAGCTTTAAATTCGTGTTGTGGTGAATAGAAAACAACAATCGAGAACATCGATAATAGACTACAACTAGATGAGAATAACCAACCGAACCATAGGAGAGGTTTCGAAATTTTCGTCCTGAAAATGACAATAATCAACCGATTTTTAATTGGAGAAAACGCAAATAATTACCCATTTTTTTGGATTATATACAATAAATAACCGAAAGTTAATCCAACAAAATACGAACTAGCTCTCATGTGTGTTTTAATATACGCATTCAAATAATAATAATTTGTGGTAATATCCTGGACTTCTCTACAATTCGATTAAATTAAATTATTAATCAATAAAGTAATTAACAAGACTTACGGGGCGTAACCCATTAAAGTTGGGTCGTATTTGTTTAAATAAGTGATAGAAAATGGTATAACCAACGATATTATTGTCGATAAACCCAACAGTAATTTACCGAAAATTTTATTCAACCATAATGGGTAGATTATAATTGGGGCTATTATAAATAGGTGATAATCAACGGCTAAATACCACGATTGGAACATACACTAAAAATCAAGTGATTAATGATTGAGTCGTATTCTCTAACTTTTTGGCGATTCGTTACTACAACAACGGAATATAATTGAAAAGAAGCATTGTCATGGTAATGAATCGCCAAAAGTTATAGAATACTACTAGAAATTAATTTTCCAATTATTTACAATATTATCAGTGTTGATATAGTTGTTAACGTATAAAAGATTCGTCCACCATGAGTTTAAACAACGCTCACGTTCGGTACCAATCCGTTTCGCCCATAAAGGCCCCTCACCCATACGGTATAAAAACGAACAATACAAACCAATTATCACTAAATATGATGGTGTTAATCGTATATACCTTGCTATGTATAAAATTAGAAAATTTAAACGTCCTTTATGTTTATCCAGCTCAATTAATACGAGATAAGCCACCAAAAAGCCACTAATTAGTAGAAATGAATCGACTAATAACGGACTATTTGTTATTGCAGCGTTTGATAGACCTGTCGATTGCTGAAAATTGAAAATTTGTGCCGTTATTGTAGAGAATATTGCATGAATACGTACTCTTTCAAAAAATTCGGTGTTGTGTACCGGTCCACTAATGATATGGAGGACAGTATGTCCGGCTATTATAAAGCCCATTGATAAGAATTTCATGCCACATATACATTCGAGATTTAAATCTTGATTTTTACAATACAACAATTTTTTTAAATTTTTTATAACAGAAAAACAACAAATTATCTCTTTCAAAAGATTCATTTTCGGTTCTTTTACTATAGTTGTGTTGCATATAAATAATGTTTTTCTTCTCTGCATATCGATATAGTGGTAGATTGTTGCCAATAATATAAAAATTAAAAAAAATCCAATTAATGTACCGTAAATTATCTCTAAATTATTCAATGGTATTGTTTTCTCGACATAACATCGGTTATTATCAAGATCAATTTTGATATTATCACGTCCGATGGTTACAACAAAGATGTGCCGGACGATTCGTTTGATTTCTTCAATTGTACAAGTTGATGGTAGACAAATAGCCCAATGGATTTTATTATTGAACGTATGTCGAGATTTATTCTAAAATTTTGTAAAAAATTCTATTAAAATTCAATGGATTTATTATAAATTACCTTAATGGTATTGTTGGATATTTGATTTACTTCAACGTCGGCCAAACAGTATTGCGTCTGGAAATCTACAATGTTGGCAATATTTGTTTCGATGCATTCATCGAAATTACCCATTTGGTAAAAGGCGCCGTGTAGGATCCCAACTGGATATTTGGCGGAGGCGTCGAATACTGAAATTCGTTAGAAAATTTGGTGAATTCGTGGAAAATTCGAGAATTTTGTTGTAAAACTGTTCAAGAGGCTAAATTCGAAGTATTGTTGAAGGGTGTTAGGAGATTTTTAAAAATATTACAAGAGGGTGGCCCAAAAGTAGTTCTCTTGAATTACCCCTTGTTTTATCAACCCCCGCTATCTTATTGTAAATGGAATGGTTTATATTTGCATATTCAGATTTTATGGTGAAGTTAAGGGTGCGGTTTAGTTAAATAGAGCTGATTCATTTATTTTCTAACGGATTTCAATTTTCTAAACGGTATTTGAAAGGGCATTTCAAGAAGGAGGGAAGTACGTATCTAATTTTTTGAAATTTGGATGTAATCTGGAGTTACAGAAGGAAATATAGAAGCATGTTTTTTACAGTTTTTTTTTATATTTTCCCTCATAACTTGGCAAATATTGCTTATTTTCTAATGAATTTCACACAACATATGGCAAATTAAAAGCGCTTTCCAAATCTGCCAGAAATTTTCTAGTTTTCCGGAAAATTGATGAAAGGTTTCGACATACCAATTTGATTTTTTTACGTACAGTTTTAAACTTAGACGACTGAACCAGGGCTCGTTTGAGAGCTAATGAATAGCAGATTATGAGGGAAAATATTAAAAAAAAATGTAAAAAATTCTAAAAAACATGCGTCTATATTCCCTTCTGTAACTCCACATTACATCCGAATTTCAAAAAATCAGATACTTCCCTCCTTCTTGAAATGCCCTTTGAAATACCGTTTAGAACATTGAAATCCATTAGAAAATAAAAAGTAGTTCAGTTTTGAATCAGTTCTATTTAACTAAACCGCACCCTTAAAGGGTAGTTTAATAACAATTAACGATTATAACTTCTTATATTTTTAATAGGCCAACTCTACTGACTGTATTGCTTGTACTAAAGGGTAAAATGAAACGAAATTTCGATTAGTAAGTCAGAATTCATAATTTTTAATCCTTCATTGTACGTTACTAGAATACACAGTATTGTTTAATAATGACCAATTCTGAATTCTATCTAGTCGTCTCTTATAAATCACTTAAATCACAATTAAAATTCACCATTTAAATACAAACATCGCAACAAATGAATAAAAAAAAACTAAATTAAGGAACGTAATGGTGATAATTACGAAAAAAGGCGCAAGAAAAACGCAATTACACGTATTTCTCTTCGTTGTTCTCTAATTTATATTAATTTTTTTAATTAAATCGAAACCAAAAACATTAAATGGATTTAATTAGAAAGAAATAAGTATTCCTTGTAACAAATCACCTTGAAATAGTCATCAAATCAATGCGAAAGGAGTACAAGAAAATTATTAAAAGGATAGGGATTCATTTTATTAAAATAAGGCCACCAAACGTGTCCTAGACAAGATGAATACTAATCCGGAAATTTGTAATGATTATAAAAAAAAACCTTTAACACAATTACATTAGCGATATGATAAAAAGAACGTATGAAATATTGCCGATCTAGGTCGAAAAATTTGGTCTACTTATTAACGTATATTGTACAATTAAGAAAAATTTACTGAACCACAATTACGTTAATTGTAAGTCTACGTATTGTTTTTACGAGGATTATTAAAACAAAATCTTGTTGTCCCTGATACTTATTTCCTGGTACAACAATCTCGTTAATTATAACGTAATGCAGAGAAAATTTAGGAAAATTGTACAGCCTCAATGTGTGTTGTTGACGTTATTTTTTCTAAATCATCTCTAGATTGGAAAATTAAAAGAGTTAATTTCGACCCTAAAGGAAAGCCTTGATATTAATGGGATTTTTTGTGGTACAAAAATCGATTTCAGGTCGATGGATATGAAATTTTTTCTCTAACATCAGTCTATTTTAGTTTTATTATATAAGAATACTCACTTTTTAAAGCCCATTTCTCTTTCTTGCGGATCGAATTCAATATCGTATTTCCATCCCGTAAGCAATTGCTGTTGTTTAATTTTTGGAAAGCATCAGCAACTATTTGTAAATCGTACGGCAAATACGATTCATTGATTACTTCTTTATTGCTTTCTAAAGCAATGAAATTAAACAATTTAATAATTAACGAAAATTTTGATTGTCATCCTACCTGTTTCATTATCCGTTGATTTGCTAATATCACTGATACAGTAACAATTTTTTATAAATAAAATTAATGTAATTGTTGCAAAAATTCGTGCCATTATTGTATTATTTATTTATTTTAATGTGGATTGTTATGGTGTTGATACATTGAAAATTGTTCATTGAAATAAAATATAAAGAAGCATGTCAACAAGCTCCTTCTGAAACAGGTGGGGAACATTTAATTTACATAATATAAACAATTTTTGTTTATAATTGACTAGAAGGTTCTCTAAAATAATAAACATAATAATAATATGCAACAATTTTAAAACAAAATTCAAATCAATCAAAGTAAACTCAAGGACCGACAGTAGAGGAGCCCTAATTTCACAAATTTTTGCATTTTTTTAACTATAAAAACGCGATTTTATTTGCCGGAACCTAGTTGTTAAAATTTTTAAACACCGGTGTTTAATTTTCCGTAGAAATTTGAAGATCGCTCTATAAATTTCCCCTTTCTAATCTGTTTTATAATCGATGAATAACGAGGTTTTATACAGTTTTCCTTGCTCTCATTCGAACATTTCACAGGTAATCAAATTTCGGATTATTATCGATTGATTTTGGAATTGTTTCGGTAATAACGAATTTATTGAAAAACTACATTTATTGAAAATCAATCAATCCTCCCTTTAGTCTCTAATTCTTCTTCTAAAAGGGCTAATTTCATATTCACTGTATCCAACGATTTGAATTCAAAATATGTAACTATTGAGGCTAGCAAAGCTTGTCCAATAAAAACAGCAAACATCACATTAGAAATCGGTTTCGTTGTCGTCTGGATCAATTTGAGGACCCTCTTTGGTTGTTGCGTAATGTACGGAATATCGTAAGTTGCATATTTTTGAGCCAGCTACAATTAAATTTGTGATTATAGAAAATGATTAATTTTAACGTAAATCGCACAGCAAGAGTCGAACAAATTCCAAGCACCAACGGAAATGCACTACCCGAAAACGCCTGTAACGCCGAAGCTCTACTTTCGATACAAACCGGACACGATCCCCTCTGCAAAACGACATCTTTCAACACAAACTACAACAAAAATCAATCTATAAATTGAAAATAATTCCGATGATTTCACGCGACAACTTCAGTATGAGCGACTATCGAAATTGCAGAAGGAATGACACAAATCGGTAGATAAGAAGACACCCGTCCGAAATGCTGCAGATGGAATTTGTTTCGATAATAGCTGTTGATATAGAGACCGGTCAGTAAACTCGCTCCTCCTAAAATCGACGATCCGTATTTGAACGCAAAACTAGAACAATAATGAATTATATAAAATTTCGATAATTAAGACAAAATTACACATCTTTTTGATTCGACCAGTTCTTCAATATGCTTGTTTGATAGCGCAATGCTTCATCTTCTGTTAACATTACAGCATCCGAGGGAATTTCGGTTAATTTCTTCTGCATTAAAGCCATTCTGAACCACTGTCCGGTATTCGATTTGTCAAAAATTGTAGGTTATATTATCTAACCTATAAAATTATTCAATCGCAATTATCTCAAAAATTACTATTTCTAATCGATAATTAACCATTAAATTAACTGATTTAAGTCGATTATTACGCGTAATTTCCGAAATAACGTGATTCTTTATCGTAATCGTCGTTTTTCTAGATTGTTGAGGTTATATAACATAACCTCAAATTAGTGATTTTTTTCTAAAGTCAATATGAGTGAAAATAGTGGAGAATTATCGCCGCATTGTCACCATTTCGTGGTCCGTAAGAAGCGTTATTGTCGTATTTTTGTAAGGCCCGGTGAAAAATATTGTGGTGAACACCAACCGCTAACCAGCGAAGTTTCGAGCGATCAAACCAACTCGGATGGTAAAATACGAATTGTTTGTCCCCTAGATCGTAAACAGTAAGTCTTTGATTATATTCGGATAGTTTATTGGTTCATCGATTTTCAGTACGTGCTATGCGCACAATTTGAAGAAGCATTTGAAAATTTGCAATGCTCGTCCGCAAACACTGCCGCCGTACATCCAAAAAGGCGTCAATTCCGGACGAAATCCCACCGATACAATTGACGATTCATACAAGTTATTATCGTCGTTTACTGTCGAAGAAATCGTTGAAGTTATCGCTAAAGTAAATAGAATTTATGATGGTTTGCATTATTGCCATGTTCAAATATTTCAATATTTTAACGTTTTAAATTTTAGATCACATAAAAGATCGAATTACTGAGAAATTCTCAACTGAAAAGACTGTAGAGAATGAGATGAAGAAACCGGAATATGGTAATAAATCTAAGAAACATCTAATACAAACATCATCAATTTTAGGGCTTTTAAATGAAAACAAATTAATCAAATCGAATTCATGTTTCATTGAATTCGGAGCTGGTAAAGGTGTTTTGAGTTATTGGCTAGCTCAAATACCGACAGTTGTCGCTAATAGCGCATTTCTATTAATCGAAAGATCATCACCGAAACATAAACGCGACAATAAATTGGACGATAGAGTTCAACGAATTCGCGCCGATATTGCCGATTTAATTCTAGACGAATTGAAGCAAATCGAACAAGTCGAACAGATCGTCGGGATAACGAAACATCTATGCGGCGAAGCTACCGATTTAGCGCTACGTTGTTTAATTAATTTGCAACGATTTAAAGAGAAATTAGCCGGTTGTGTGATGACGTTTTGTTGCCATCATCGATGCCGGTGGGTTCCCTACACCGGCAAACAATTCCTCCAAGTAATCCCCGATAATTCCCGTAATTGTCCGGCTAATTTTTGATATTTTCAGGATAATAATTTGACTAGACAGGATTTCGATATAATGTGCGGTATGAGTACTTGGGCGACTTGTGGCACCGGATTCAGTCGGCAACGTAACGCCCAAATTAACGATAATGAGAAATTATCGTGTCGGAACGATCGTGATAAAGAAATCGGTTTGAATCGTTTAGAGAAAGAGGAGATTGGGCGTCGTTGTAAGAATGTTTTAAATTGGGGACGTTTACAGTATTTAAAACAATACAATTTCAACGGTTATTTACATTATTATGTGAAACCTGAAATTTCGTTAGAGAATGTTTGTATTGTTGCATTTAAACAATGAAGATTTATAAAAAGTAATTTTATTAAACCATTCTTTGTGTTTCAAAACCCCACTACAATACACGCAATTTTTAAATGTTAAAACACTAATAACATAATTATAGATTCTTAAATTTAATTCATAATAATTAAGAATAATTAAAAAAAAGAAAACAGAATGAATTGAACGAATGCTGTGTCTCAGAATTAATAACTCACTGGATCAATTATTATCATTATTGGAAAAGTTATCCAGTATTAGGCACATAGTCTTGATGTTATAAGCCATAACTGATAACTCTATCACTTATCAGTTAATTAATTAATTAATTAATATACAATTCGTGTTTTTTTTTTTTTTGAATTTTTACTCAAAAAATCCTGAGTTTGAGACACCTGTTATTCCTCAAGTTGGGATACACATTTATTCCCTAATTTATTAACAATGATGATGATGATGATTTGGACTGTTTCTTTGTACCCCAACTTAATTTAAAATTATTGGCTTTGTTGCTCATATACACCCAAAAAATCACAATGGATGGAACTCTTATTATTATTAATCAATTTCTAAATTTTAAAACAATTCCAAAAACACACGAAAGGAAGTCAATTCAGATGTAATATAGCAACGAGAGATCACGGTGTGATTTTTGCCTAATTGCAGATCTTTTAAAATATAATAGCTAATTGAGCATCAAACACGGATGATTGTTAGCTAAACTCCAATGTGACGAAATATGGCAGTGATGATTAAGTTATTTTCGGTTTTATTTAAAAATAAATCGTATTTGTTTATTGATAATCTACTCAATAAACTACAACTATTAAAATTTAAACGAGAATCAAACAGTGAGTCATCTGTTGAAATTGATGGGTACAATTTCGACGATTTATTGAGTATTGATTTCGTTATAGATGTAATAATAGACCACTCACTGTTGGATGTCTTGTAGATTTATTTTATAGATTCAAGTTGATATTAAACTCATTCACCAACATTTTTGTATTGATAAATTTGGGTTTGTATTACCCAATACCCTCGATTTTACTCCGATTATTGTTCTCGTTAATTGAAAATATATTTGGTACATATGTAAATAGCCTATAGAAATGAATAATAGTTTAAAATAAATGCAAATCCTTGCAATTTATACAACAAAGAAATGATAACGGAACGAATTAAACAAATGTACGATGGCCAGGCACGATAATGGTGAATTATTCAAGATTTATAATTCGATTTTGTTTTTCACATATCCAAAAATAATACTATTAATATTTTAATAATCGAAAATTTGATATTTAACAGACAATTATGGTGTTGTACCAGAAGTAGCGACCTAAATAAATTATAAATCTTGAATTTAGAATTATTGGTGTTGGTTAATTGCCCCATTGTCTCACCAAATATCTAAAAAAAAAACAAACAATCCCCACACACGTACACAATTGAATAAATTCGTTGTTTATAGTTTAGTACAATAACAAATCGATCCAATTAAACACCACCGAAGGGGTCACTTTCGTTTCCTAAACGGTGACGGATTATGATAATTATTATAGTGTGTTGTTGTATCAGGTGATGTTAATGCTGGAAAATCTTGTTGATAAGAAGTGCCTGGATAATGGTCCCACCATACAGTTGTCGGTGGTAGAACTGTAGATGTTGTTGTTGTTGATAAGGATGACGGTGGTGGTCCTGCACCAATTGTTTGCAACATATATTGGGGTGGTGGAAGAGATAAAGTCGGTTGTACCATCACTAATGTTGGTGGTGGACGACATGGTGGCGGTATTGTATGAGGATAAGTTGATTGGTGGTGGTGGTGGTGGTGATGGTGGTTTTGTTGTTGTGGTAATTGTGGGGACATCATTGTTGGACGTCCCCACATTATCTGCTAGCATCGTTGATTATTCCAATGGTTCATATAATCTTGATAAGTCACTGTTATTTTCTCACTTTGGTAACGAGTTAATTTTATACTGCGACGCACTTCATTTGATATTACCGATTTGTAACCACCTTTACGTAGAAGTGAGTCTATAGTTTGCACCTGATCCCAACCTAATGACAAATAATTAAATTATTACACGAAAACAAATTACAATTAACTTTTATAATAAATTGAAACTCGGGTGTTTATTGGAAAATTCCTCTATTATATCAGCATTTTATCGATTATACAAACGAATATATTTGGATTCGAATTTTTCCTATTATTGACGAATAGATTCAATTAATATTTCAATACAAAACAATTCAATCAACAGCTTGGGGAAAGAAATAATTAAAATTTCTATAAAACTGAACAATTGTCGCCAAGTTTATATCGAAATTGGATAGTTTTTAATCAATAAATTGAATCGATTATAACCCTGAATACGTCATTCTATCGTAATTATTTGAGAATACACATATTGATAAAACCTTGAACAAATTTAAACAAACTGAAGCCGTCCAACTACAGGTGCTCAAACTTAATCAAAACCAATTAACAGTCCATCATTATTAAATTAGTTTGAAAATAATTTCTTTCTATTATCCTATGAATAATAAGAAAATTCATCAGGAAAATAATACAGGTAGTTATATAAAATTGTAATATTTATTCGAAATATTCTAGAAATTTTCTCAAGGAAAAGACACTTATCTTATTTATTTATAGAAAAAAAATATATCAATTTATTTATATCAATTAAATGAGTTATTTTTATTGTTTTGTCGTGGAAAAATTGTTGAACGATAAAAAATTTAGAGATAGTTGGAAACGACAGAAAAAATTGGAAAATACTGTTAACAAACATAAAAATTTATTGCCTCCAGTTGGGTATAATTTAGATTTTTCCCAATGTGGAAATATTTTACAATTCAATATACATTTTAACATAGGGGTGTTTGTTAAAATCGGTTCTACACCACTATTTTTGCACTTTTATCAATTTCATGCTAATTATAAACCAATTAATGTTCGATTGTGAATTGTACGGATGATTTTCTCAAAAATTATGCAGTTTAATTGATTTTGTAGACAATACACACAAAAATATCGAATTTTTATTCATATCTATTTTAAATAATTTTATTACAAACTTACCTTTACGATTGTATTGATTTAAGAATCCACAAAATCATAAATCTTCAATTTATTTATTGATTGTACGATAAATTCGATCAAAACCATTTACGGTAAACGTAAGTCGATACTTAGATCATCAAGATTACTATTATTATTATTATTATTATTAAAAATTGGATTTGTCACGTGTTCGTTTCGTGGCTTATATTAATCGTAATAATTAATAGATTTATTTTGGATTTACCTTGTTCGGATGCTACTTCTGGTAAATACGTGGCAGTACGTTTATTGCCTTTCTCATTAATAAATTCAATTCGTATACCATGCACACCAACTTCCCAATCTAAGTAATCATCGCCATCTTCAAAATGCCTTAAAATTGATACAGATACACTTAATTTTGAGAATTCCTCTCTTGTTACTGGACTGAAACGGGAATCCTTAAATGCACTAGTTACAGCATACTCTCTTAAGCCAGATTGTAGATTCATTGCATTAAATGTACCAATACAACCACGCAAACGTTTGTCTTTACCAATCTTCCATGTAACGAACAGTGGGCTATAATAGAAAACAAAAACGAAAACGAACAAAACAAAAACTAAAAAAAAAAAATTTTGATGGGATTATAACAAAATTCAAGGTTGGCTATGGATTTTATTATTCTATTATTATTTGCGAAACAAAGGAACGTTTGAGACAGTTGAATGACCCACCATCTTTGTTAATTTAATAAATTTCAATTAAAATCGATTTTTTTCTAATACTAAATAATAAAATCTTAATTGTTACTTACTAGGCATCATTGCTGAATGACGGTGTCTTCGGGGGCGCCAGATTATACAAATGACAATATAATACATCAAAACAAAAGAAACACATCTCTGGTAATGCTACCATGCCTGTATGATTATTACTAATACTATTTGGTATTGTTGTAATTGTGTCATTATTACATGATGGTATACTAGAAGAATTGTTTAATTTTTGTTTTTTCGTACCACAACACCCAGCAGCCATCGTCTCTTCTTCTTACCTTACGAAAAACAAAAATCAAACAGCTGACTGCCGAGACCAGTCAGATGGCTGTGAAATATTCCAACAAAGACAAATATACATATATTTATCCTTATCTTATACATTATTGGAAATTTCTAATTGATGACGTCAATCTCCAGATGAGCATCAACAATTAATCATACAACTACCAACAGGTGGCGCGACAACCCAATCAACAATTTATTTAACACAATTAAATCCATTTTAACGCTTCTCTAACAATTACTCTTCAATTTTGGCATAAAAATTACAAATACTTCAAATAATTTTTAATAAAATCTAACGATAAATATAAAGGCAATAAATCAAGCGCCATCTCTTGTCAATTCAGTTCAGTTCATTGGCGAGGAGCGACAAGTAGACGATCAGTTTCGCGATACGTTTATTCAAAAATGTCGGTCGAGTGTCGGGATTTTCTTAAAATTATAAAAAACTATCGAAATTATAACAAAATTACAAAAATATGTGCTTTATTTTTGTTTAAAGTTAGTTAATTGTGATTATTTATGGAAGAAATCGAATATTTCCTTGTAATATCATCAATTTGGGTGAGTATTATAATTTTTCTAATAAACTCTACAGTTGTAGAAGAAATTATTGTAATTGATATTAAGTTATTATTTAATGTTGCTTATTAATATTAAAAATTGTTAAAATTTAAATCAAATTTCGGGTTTGATAAGGTTAGAAAATAGTATCGGTAGATGGCTGTGGTTTTTGCTTCATAATCGATATTGTGACGTCATTCATACGTATACAATTGTACAACTATTAGCCGCTAGATGGCAATCTTGATTTTTTTAATATCGAATTGTAGCAGAGACATCTAGTATCGATTTGTTGAAACCAAATTTTCTATACACTCCATCTAATACAACTTGACTAATTCTACTAATAAATTTATTGTTACTATCATCCACGGTATTATCATTAAATTAAAATATGCATAGATATATTTAGTTGTAGATAGAGATTATTGTTGGACGAATTTTTAATAAATAGGTAAATTCAAGACTAATTCGAAAGATTAGAATTGAAGATTATCGGTATTGAAACTCTATTTATAAGTTTAATACTGTCACACTGTTTCATACTCCTCTGATAATGCTCTTCTCTAAGATTATTAAGATTATCGACTATAGATTATTAAAACTGTACATATAATAAATCAATTAATTATAATTATAAATAATTAATAGTTGTCTTTTCTATTTTTCTTTCAAGTTACAACGATCATTTAATAAGTTTCAAGACTTCTAAGATTCTAGTTCCTCATCCTGAATCTAGAATATGCCTTGAAGGATAGTGAAATACTGGAATTCTAGGTAAGTGTTTAATTTTAATTAATGAATTAACTAAATTATTAAACTATATGTATCAATGATGGAGAGAGATAGAATAGTTTCTTGGGAATATTTGATATACTGCAATTCTCCTGTTTCAATTCTTTTTATTTTTTAAATAGTTGTTGAACGAGGGACTGTATTAGTTTTATAAAAGCAGCAGTTTATAATTAGTTTACTAATTTGTTATACTTAAAAAGTATATATGGGACAATTTGTATGGAGTTAAAATAGGAATATTAAGTCTTAAAGTATTGATTTCTTACCCTCTGGATATTCTCCCACAAATCGATCATTGCTTTATTTAACTTTTCTCTATACATAAAGTAAATTTATTTAGGTTATAGACTTTTTTTACACCATTGAAACCATTTCAATCATAGTTAAATAAATAAACTTGTAAACTTTAATATTGGTGAACTTTTTCGAATTTCTACAAAATAAAAGCGTACCAAATTTAATCCAATTAGCCATAGATTTTCATTATTCAAATAAACGTTATTTTATATTAAACAGTTTTAAATTGACTGTTCGTTATACGTACAATTATAGCAATTATGCAATTCTAATTATAAATAAAAATGACTCAAATATTAAGAATTTAAATATACCGTCCATATTATAATTAAAACTACAACTAATGAAAATTATTTAATTAGATTTACTTTCAACATATAACTAGAAAGTATTATTGTTTACCTTGATCACTATATTACAAAAATTTATAAATATTAATAAATAAATAGAAATAAATGTGAGTTATAATAAATTTCCGTTAGTTATGCCAAAGAGAGTTGTAAAAAAAGAAATTTATTTATCTATTTTAATTAGATTTTTCTATTTGTTATTTGAAAACGAACAAGAGAAACAAATTACTCCCACTTGATTGCGAATTTATTCTTTACCTGGAGACGTTATTTTATTTTCTTTACATTTGAATTAATTTTATTGTACAAGTTGGTTGGTGGTAGTGCTTTTTTTTGGTGAAATTTATAAAAATTAATATGGATTTGAAAATTGAATTTCTTGTAAGTTATATTTTTATATTAATAATTAAATTAAGACTCTTTTTCGTATTATTCCCTTTCGATAATCTCAAAGGATATGATTTATCAATTTCTGAATATACCTGCTAGTAATAATAAAGATTGACGGGATATCTGAAGTATGACACAATAAAATTGATGGTATTTTTTAAAAAATATTAACATTAAAACTACGATCAAGTTGTTTGAATAATGTGGTAAAGAAATAAGTGTTTATTATAATAATTTTTACTTGAATAATAATTGTTTCTACAAAGTTACAGAATACGGGCTAATATTTTCAATAATTATGCAAATTATTGTGTTGTATTATTATCAAATTTCGTATAAACAATCGTAAAACAATGACAATAGTAGTAAAAAACTGTAACAACCATCAGATTCGCTTGATGTACGGAACAACGAAAAGCAATTGTAAATTGTAAGTTTACTGTTGTTTTACTCTAGCGTAACATTTAACTTTAAAGACATGTGAAAACATTTCTAATGTTTCAAAAATGGATTTTCTACCAATGTCTATTAATTTCTAAATTGATTTTTATAAAGAACTTGGATTTCTTCAAATTGTCAATATTGGCGTATTTAATTTTTCTTTATTCAAGTGTTGTTTGATAAGAATTTCAAGTTTAAATATCTCAGATCTTAAAGTACTATCAATCAAAAAGTTTTCCAACAGAAGTATAACAACAAAAATACATTATCAATCATTGTATGTATGTATAGGTATGGGAAAATAGGAATTGTCCACCCAAGGGAGATGTCCATCAAAATAATGTTTGTACAATATTTTTCATCCAACCATATAACCCAATTTTTGTTTCTCTAATTAAAACACAAATTTAAAAATACTCTTTAAATTTGGCCAACTTAACCATTATCTGATGATAAATGGTATTTTCTTTAACAGTATTAGAAATTTTGTTTAGACAACTCAATTTTTATTTTTATTTTCTGTTGTGTATAATCATGTTGATCCAAATGGAATTATATTCTTCTATTGTCGGTATTATTAACTTCAAATTTTCCACGTATCTTCTTATATTCATGTATAATGCAAATTCGTCTGTTATATCTTGTATAGAAATAGAAATTGATGTTTATTATTGATTTATACAAAAAATTGGTTTGAAAAAATTATTGTCAATCAAATTGGTAGTCTTCAATTACACGTTTTTCTAGCACTTCATTTACATTTGGTTGACAGCAAATCGATAGACATTCTCTATTCATGATTGTACAAATATGTATATGAGTTACTAATGCACAATTACAATAATCAATAATTGTAATTATTTTTATACTATCATCATTTTGCCCTATCTATTTATTGTGTTAATCTCTAGAGATGTAACCTAAATAATTCCTATTGTCTTTACAAAATCCATAATTCGATTATTCTTTAAGAATTACAATAATTAAATATAACAGTTATAATAGTATAATTTGGTAAAATAATATTAAATTCGAATTTAGGAATCCAACCTAAACTAGGACAAACTTTCTTAATTTTCCACAGTTGTTAATTTATTGAATGATCGTAGTTTTGAAATGATACTAAGAAACGGTTGTTGTAAATAATTTATTTGGTTAAATGCCTATATTAATACTAACTGAAGAGGAAATCGCTTCTGTTATTGGGATCTATTTATGTTAATTAGAAATATTCGAGAATTCTTTCTTTATTTAAGATTAATTATTGATCAATAGATATTTATTATTTAATATTGAGTGAGTGTCTTTAATTATACGGTTCACGTGATATATTGTCAATACATATAAATTTTTACTAATTTAAAATGGCGTTTCTATTTAAATAAAATAATATTAAAAATGGTGGATGCGCCGGGTATTCTGCTAGATTTACTAAAAGAGCTATATTTACAAATAATAAATTCTATGTTCTATCTCATTTTAATTAAATAGTTTTAATATTGATATAATTAATGATTTATCACGAAATTAATTTATTATTACTCTGTTTAAATATATTATTTCATTTATTGTTGATATATAATTAATTTATGAACATTTTTTGTATTAAAATTTAAATTACATACAGGTGGAACTAATATAAAACAATCCTGTTGAATGCGGATTTTTTTTAAATTTTGTTGCTTTAATTGTAGCTGTGATATGAGTCGAAAGTAAGATCCAATTTAAAAGTCAGAACACATTAACTAGACAAGATATTAATTGAAGAAAAAGTACCTGTTTATGCATTTTTACAATTGCAGTTGTTGTAGAAATATTTTCTACATTCATATTCAGTAAAATGTATTGATTTTTATTTCGTATACGGTTGTTTATCTTCTCTAAAGGCTACAAAATGATTTCTTAATGAGATCATGTTTGGCAATTTTTAAAAGTAATCAGTTTTATGTACAAACGAAAAAGAAACTCATTAAGCTTAATGGAAAATCAAAGTGGATAATTTAATAGAATTGAATAATTTGTTCAATACTTATATTAGGATGCAAGACAAATATAGAAAATGAGAGTTTTTTGAATTGTCATTTCATAAATTGTTGAGTGTTTTTCTTTATTGTCCTGTTTCTTTATTAATGCTTCCCATTAACTTGCTGTTTATTCTCGAAAATTACTAATCAGTAAAAGTAGTCATTTAAATATTAGTGTTTATTAGGTATGAGACAGTTCCCCCATATAAAATTTAGACATACTGAACTAATTTATAGTTACCGGTAATGTTTACTGTACTGTGGTAATTATGCATAACATTTTAGTTGAAATTACTTAACTCTACTTTCTAGTATCTATTCTAAATTCTGTTCTGATTTTCTAGTATGTTATCATCAGTATTTCAACGATAATCACTATGTGTAATTTAATGGAAGTTACAAAAGAAAAAGAAAATTATATAGAGTGAGCCAAGAGGTTGGCGAATTAGGAATATAAGAAGTTCTAATTTTAGAAACTTCCATAAATTAGAACTTCCTATACTTTTAATAGGCCAATTTCTTGGTACAGATTTTTTTGAAATGTATAAAAATATTTCATATTCTTATTCAAGCACGCGTTATGTTGATGTATGAGAAAAGTTTACGAATCTCCCTTTTTTCAAGTACAAAATTTTGTGACACAAAACTTTTCTTTAGCAAAGTAACACAGCTTACCGTTTCGGTTTTTTTAGTGTTAAATTGTGAGAGTTTATTCAAAAAATAAACTTAAATAGCTTGGAAAATTTCAATATGTATTTAGACTAATTTCACATATGTTTTCAATCACAAATCTTTGATTATAAATGTATCGATACTTGGATTATCCAATATATGGATGAAATAATGTTCTCAATCTGTACAATTTGTATTTCTGTATTTTTCAGTATTACAACTCATGTCAAATATTCAATACAACTCTTCGATCATGAGCTGATTTTTCACTGTAATTTAACAGAATCTATTTGTTTTCTAACATATACCCTTAAAGGTGAATTCTGCAAATTGAACAGTAAACAGTTGGGGAAATTCTAATTTATTAAACAATATCATTGATTCGAACAAATATATTCAAATCAGTTCGTTATTGATTAATGATTTATAACATTGAATATGTCAAGGGAGTCGGAAGTTTTAAAATAATAAAATAATAATAATAATAATAATAATATCACTTCTACAATATTGATTTCAATGCAGCAGAAAGTAACATTGTTTCTGCATTAGCCGAAATTGGTTCGGATTAGTCAAGTGTCGAAATAAGTGACACTCGTTGTGAAGTAACTAGAAAACTATCGAGAGACTTAAAGAAAACTTGTCTTACTAAATTAGCGTTTTATTGTTTTTATAAAACTTCAATTCGGTAGAATATTGATTAGTTATTAGTCTGCATTGTTTTTTTTTTTGTTGAAAATTAGATAAATATGGATCTATAGAACCTGTTATAACTACTTCCAGATTTGCTTTATCTCTGGTAGATTTTCTTTGTAGCCGAATAGAAGGCAGAATTGTGTTAACCACTTAGATAAATCTAATTGCACTTGATGTTTGACTGGCTACTGTTTGATCAAAAGCTTCATAACGAGTTTTGGTAAGTCTCAGGATAGGTGGATTCTAATATTGTCTACAGTCTAAGCTATGTATTGTGAATATAAGAAATTTTGCAAGTGATTTAAAATCTGGTACGGCACATGTTGATTCGTATAATTCTGCTAGTTTTACAAACTATTTTTCAGATCGTTTGAATTGCTCTTATATTAACCAAAATGAATATGGATTGGTTAATATAAGTGACATTTATAGAAAATTGTAGAATTATCGAGAGATATCTCTGGTTTGTAAAATCAATATTTTATTGTTTCTGTGATATTTCTATTTTGTTAACATAAAAGAGTTTATCGAGGTATTTTTTTTCTCGGTAAATTAACTACGATTCTATAACGGAAGAAAAATATAGTTTTCCATATTGAGTTTTCTGTTTATCATCGTTTGATAACAATTATTTTGTAATAGAGTTTTATAGTAGCTAACCAAATATCGATCAATATACATATGTAAATCATGATTCTTTATATAACTTTAAAAATCCCTCACTGTTTGAAATTGTAGTTTAAAATATTTGTAAAACTGTATAGAATCTCATATTTCTTTCGTAATGGACAATTTTTGGGTAATTTCATCCAATTTCTTCTACTACTGCGCAACTTATAGTAGTAATAATAGTAGTGAATCAATATAATTTTCATTTATTTGTTAGAAAATTATTAACAATATTAGTAGTGTTATCAGAGGTGATAATATTGTTGAAATGACAAGGGGATAAGTTATTGACAGTAGTTATGACTTCTAACTTATCATATATTTCGGTCTATTGATTCTAATAAACTTCAACAATAGGAATTTATATGCCAATATAGGATACTTGAAAGTTGTGTGGTAATCGAAGGGGTATTTTCAAAACTATCTCAATTTCTGATAGCTATGTGAATATAATATAGGATAGCTCTATTAAATATTGAAACCGAACAATGAAACTATCAGTTTGTTCTTGATAAGTAGTTTTAACATGGTAGATATAGGTACAGTTTTTTTGAATGAAAATTAAACATTTCCTTTCTAAATCGAACCACCCTTATCTATGTAGTGTATACATAATTCAGATTTATCAGTTGGTTGGTTGGCATTCCTAGATTGTCTGGATGCAGTTTGATACAATTCTTTTGTATGAAAATATAGACGAGATGCGCGCGCGCTTATTTAACCATCATCGTTCTCTTGTCGCCGCCGCCACCACCGCCACCATCACTAGCTGTTACTACTACTACCACCATCGTCATTACAATTGTCGTCTCTGCCGCCACTATCGTCGTCGTTACTACCACCAAAAACGGAAGGATAACAGAACATCAGAGGGACGATACAGTGGATTGGCGGCAGCAGACATAGTGTCGTTAACGGAGTAGTAAAACAAATGCTGCCGCACGTGTACGCCTCTATATTAAACATTTTTTTTTTGGTTGTTATTGTTATTATTGTTTAATATGACTATAAATAAGAGCGCACAATAAATCAATCATATCAGTGTAGATTTCTAAATTTTGTCTAGATAAACACTACAAATATTTTGCAAAAATTAACTGTGTAACAACTCGACAAATAGTGCTTAATTTTTTTAAACTGAAGTTTCTATTAGAATGTTAACTATTAACTTCAAATTCTGGTGATTTATTATGGATGAATCATTTATTAATGACAAAGAGAATGGTGAGAATTTATTACTAGTTTTGTATTTTAGTTGTTTAATTTACTAGAATTAAACTAATAATTTTTCTACAATTACTAATAACTATGTAACCATCCTAGCGCATCCACCATTTCCACAACTACCATTCAAATTATTAAACTTACATAAATGTTAACAAAATTTTTAAAATAATTTTTCAAATAAAACGCACGAAACCTATAAAATAAAATAAAGGATTAGATAATTCAATTAAATAAAAATCTAGGTCGTCAGTTCGTTTTTTTTTCTTTTAATTGAAAAGAGGTCATCCGTTATCACAAAGACATTGTTTCAAATATTTACTGTATTGTTGTGTTTTGGAAATTACCTACCTTTAAAATCGATACATTATTAAGGCATACAATAGGTGAAAAAAAGCCCGATGTGTCCATTTCAATTTATCAAATTTCCAATAAAGTGATAAAGGTTAAATAAAAATGTGCATAATAGATTTTCTAGATAATATGCCTATCAGAATTTGTTATTGTTTGATGAAAAATTTAACATTCGTTCTTGTATAATACCGGGAATTAATAACGACTAGTCTCCTCTATTATTGAAGCATGTTCAAAGTTTTCTTTTCATTTACGGTCAAGTACAAGTTAGTTTATGCTTTAGTCACCAACTATAAAATATATCTGATGACTATATTTTTGTAGAATTTAGCAACATAATTTTAAAGGAAAAATGTTTTGTGCATTGTAAATTATAAAATTTAAAAAGATGAGGATTTATGAGAACGATTTTAACAATTTCATAATATCCTCAAAGATTAAACTTTTTTTAATATCTCCATTCTACACGAAAAGCTCTAATACTCTTATGGACAGGAAAAAATTACTTTTTCGTAGAATCAAATTAAAACAAGCTGGTATTTTCTATTTTGTCATCATTTCTAGATGTCATTATCTACTATAATATTACACTTTAACTTAATTAAGCACGTTTTCTGCCATGCGATTCTCAGTGGTTGTTCAGTTGTAGGTTTGTAGTTTTTCGTTTCGTTATATCCGTAATAAACTCGTAATAAACATGGAAAATTACATTGTATACATGAAGATCTAATCTTTTTATGTTTTAGTTGAATTTTATTGTATTTTCATGCAAGGTAGAGTACGATGAGAGGCGATTGTTTCAAATCAATTGTTCATTGAAAAAACAAAGAAACTTAATTTTGAGGAAATTTATGAATTTTTTTAAAGAATATTCTACAAATGTGTGTTTATATAGGATTTAAAGCCCTATATCAACATTTATCAAGTTATTATTTAAATGTGCCAATAACTCGACAGCTTTGATGTAGTTTTTCTAATGTCAATATTGAAGTTTCTGACGAAAAACTCCAACATTTATGTTTAATGGTTTGAATTAGTTTGACCGAATGTAATAAAAACTCTGCGAACATAATTTTAGTATTTGATTGAAATGAAATTCTATAAAATCAAAGTAAATGCATTTAAATTTTAATTTTTCCATTTGGTTCGTTGATATTCTCTGATTTCAATCAAGAATTAAAGCTAAAAGGGATTGTTGTCAAAATAACAAAGCACTTTTCGACAGTGCTTTGTGTATGTTTTGCGTTTCAAATCAACAATAGTTTACAAATTTCGACTACAAAAGATAGTTTTTTTTTTTTATTGAAATAAATAATTATATTTAGCGTTTAAAATGATTCAAAAAGCGAAAAATGGTGGATGCGCCAGGATTATCTAGCCTTAATTGGTGAGATTTACTTTAAATATTAACTATTCTCGAATCGTCAATTTTACTACAATGAATAAGGAATATCCTTAGATTTTGTGATAAAAGCAGTTTAAAATCTGTATTATGTATGAACTTATAGCTTAAATTATACATTCTTTTGTTTCAACAGACTGTATTTAATATTCCACGGGTACGTTACAAACAAAATTAATGTATAAATTGAACATAATCATATAAGGTGAAATTTGAGTTAACTTTGATTAGCCATCTGATGATGTATTAATTGATTAGAACAACTAGTTTAGTGTTCTTTATGGAGAATATTTACAAAGATTCAATAATCTTCAAGGTATGTTTTTTTGAAGTTAATACTAAAAAAATAGCTGAATTTGTGGTAAAATCTCACACAAAAATCTCGTCTCTACTTGAATTATCTATATGAAACTCTAGCGAAAGTTGTTTAATAAAGAATGACTGTCGCTGTTGATTTTTTTGAAAGAAAATTGGAGAAAAAAGATCGGTATCAACTTGCGATTCTATCTCGATCTCAACTATATAGTTTCACTATATGGCCACATCAATAATTAAAGAATATTGTGAAAACAACCATCTACAATGATGAGATAATTAAATTTTTCGTGTCTAGAATTTCAACTGTAATCCAATTTAAACCAACTCCTCTGTTTTCTTTTTCGTCTTATTTTTTTTGTGTGTGATGAGTTAGATGATAAAATAACCAAATTATAGGACTACTCTAGTTGTATCTCAACAATATATTGAGAGGGATGAAAAAATGCGTTTTATTGTAGTAACAAGTAGAATATCTTTTGAGAAAATTACTCCCAACCAACTGTTTTCTAGATTTGCCACATATACTTTTTCAGTAGCATTCATTTTAATAGAAGTTGAATTTATTAGAGAAACTAGCAAGGGAAATGTAAAATTTCTTTTTAAATATTCTCTCATTTTGTTATAGCAACTGTAAATAAATTATGTCATGTATGTATACTGTTAATGAAACCCAAAAACTAAATGGCTTTAACTTTAAAGCTAATTTTTGGTCTTTTCTCTATCTTTAATATTAACTTATGCAAGAATCTTGAGTGAAAGGATAGTGCCGTAAACAGTAAGGGCATCTAAACAATTTGTCCTTCAACTTCTTGTCAACAACACAGGTATTTTCATAGTATTACAATTAGTTTACAAGACTTATGTAAATTATTTGAAGATAAAACCAAAATTTTGTGTCCTAATTTATATTAGAATAAATTTGAAAACGTTTGCAATCAACATAGTCTAATTAATTGTAGCGTATACCTATGATTGACGATGAATCGCCTGTATTAGATTTTAACAGTTCATCCCTTTTAATATTGGGGTGAATTTGAAAAGGATTTAAAGTTATATTTGCTCAAATTCATCCACTATCAGGCTATAATCCTTTCACCCTTCTAAATATAAACTTGCATTGAGGATCTTGTGAGAATTTCTCATATTTTCAAACAAATTAAATGGACGTAATAAAAACAATAATAGTCTAGTCTTTAATGTTGTTGAAAGACTTTATTAGTTATTTACACAGTATTGTCTATACTCGTTTTTCTGTGGTTGAGGACGATCGTAATAAAAACCACAGACTAATAAACTAGATTTACTAAATTTCTAGAGAATTGTACTTTGTTGAAATTACAACAAGTCATTGCCTTCGCTCATAGTGTTTTATATAAAAAAGAATTGTAAATTAACTATCTATGTAGTAAAAAGGGTTGAAAGACTAATTGGATGAAATGTAGCCTTAAAAGAGATAAGGATCATTTTTTTACGTAATACAGTGAAAATTCTAAATTACATAGTGGTATAAATATTATATTTTAGTAGTCGATCGATAACTTCAAGTTATATAGATTTAAACAAAATTGTGTAACTCTTTGTAAGCTTATAATATATTAATAACAATTTAATTTTGTACTATTTTCAAAAGCAAGATTCTTTTGAGGAAGCACGATTCGAATATAGAAAGATTTAATAATTACTAAAGAATCTAATAAAGTTTTTCTTTTATCCATCAATAATTAATATACAAAGTTTTATAGCTTTTTAAACTCGCCATCTCTCTTTTAAAATCATCTTATAACGTGCATTTTATATTCTTGTTTGTATTTGTATAAAACTATTGAACCCATAAACTTGGCTTTATTAGCCACAATTTACTAAGTGTAATATTGAATAAATTGCGTTTATGACAGTGTTAATTAGCTTATAAAAGGATAATTAACTTACAACATTGTCTACAATCAATAGTCGTTAGAAATTTGATTCAAAATTTGTTCCAAATAATCCATTCATTTACTTTATTTTAATACTCCAATATAATTCTTCATCCTTGTTGTAATCTTCTAGATTGAAATATGTACGAGTGGTAACTAAATGAAGATTGATAAAAGCATCTTTTAGTCCTTCATAAATAACATGTCTTATCAGAATTCTCTCACGTATTAGAATAATTTGAACTGGAATTAGATTTATTACTACACAGCTTCAAGAATTGTAAAAATTTTACAGTATTGTTTTAACAAGTTTTAATCTCATGTTATAAATAATTGATTTTTCAAATGTTTAGTAAATTCGAATTGTGTTGAAATAGTCTGTAAAAGCAATGGGCTTAGTTAAGTGAAATTCAAATATAGTTTTAATGGGCTATTGTTTTGTATGTAAATCCGACTATTATATGACGGTAAAATATTCATTGTTTATCTTTATATTTTTATTTTTACCCCCAATTTCCAGTTTTATTATCATTATTGATTAAATTCGTTTTTATGCAGAGTTAACATTCTAAAAAATGTAGAAGTTGCAAAATTTCTTGTTATAATGCCAAAAATATACAACTCTTTTTATTTCAATTTTCAGTTCGGCTTATAAAACTGTATAGGTGAATAGAACTTTATACAAAGTGTTCCATTCACCTTTGCAGATTTTGATTAACTGAGAATTTCGTCTTAATTAAAATATCTGTATTAGAATTAATCGAAATACTAAGAATTAATCTGTAATGTTGCAAATACATCAAAATGGTAGTTTAAATATAGTTTCATGAACGTGAACTAGACAAAGTTTTGTTATATAGACTGTGTTGGACATGTTGGCAGACATGCATGTTATCAAAATTATAAACTCGTATAAAGTTTAAGCTTTTGAGATTAAAACTCCAATATTAGTATAAGCTACATAAGCAAATTTTAATAAATAAATATACATAATTGAAACATTGCAGTTTAAACTAAAGGAGTACTATGAGAGTAAATTCAATCCACTAAGTATCACTTGTTATAATGATTACAAAGATAATCGATCTGGAAATTGAAGAGTCGTTGTTGTAGAATATTATAAAAGCAGATCGCAATTTGATTTTATTTATTCAAGTACTATAACTTTGAGTCTTTGGTGTTTATTATAAAGTAACCTTTGTGTTAAAATTATTTTTTCTTGTATAAGTTGTGGAATATTTTTGGTACAATGGCTGTAGTTAAATAATTTTAATCATTTAAAATTTACCTATTTATCTATTATATAACGATACTGTTGGGCTTTTTTTTACATAAGTAACTCTAATATATTTCCCTAGTGTCAAATAACATCTCAACATTGTTTTAATACTTAACAGTTAATTTGAGAGAACACTATATATGTTCTAAGACGTTAAGATAAATTTATTATAAGCTTATAATCGAATTCTTGAATGCTTGCAATAATTTTATTACACAAGTAGAGAATTCTTTAAATTATTACATCTCTTAATTTACTTATAAAGCAGCTGAAAATCATTATTTAAGGAATTCCCTTACAAGAAATTGAAGCATTGATAATGTATTAAAAGCAATAATTTTATCATTGTTGTATTTTCGACGGTTATATTGCTTGCATTTAGGTAAAAGTGCACCTATTGTTGGTTCTGATAGACGTTTATATTGAAAACATTTCTCTTACCAGTTTCTTTTATGTTTTCTTTTTTATAAAATGAAAGGGGACAATTTTAATGTTTGTTTTGCTGGACTTATAAATGAGAAAAAGTTAACGGCGTCCAATATGTTATCATTAGGGACATTGCAATAACACAAATGTGGCAATTAATAGTTTTCGAAATTTGAAAAAATCAGGTGTTTTAAAATCGTACGGTACGTTTAAAATGTTTAGATTTTGTAATGAAATAGAAAACAATGAACAATACTTTTGTTAATTTGCAGCGCTCGTAAACACCGTAACTCAAGTATATGTACTTGTATGTTTGTAAACAATATTTTTTCACTATTCAAAAATTCAAAAGGCTTTAATTATATGAAAAATATAATAAAAATGAAATAATACTAAATAATGAATTACAGCAATATTGATCGTATTTTATTCAACTGATAACAAACTACATTGGTAAATTTAAATTTGGTATGGTGGTTCACCGATTATATTACCACTGGAAAAAGAAATAATCATTAATTTTGATAAATTGTCAGATAATACGTTATCAATTACCCTGGTCCATAATTGCACACGTACAGTTTATTAAATAGATTTTGTTTAAACATTACATAACCACAACCTATATATTTCGTACGACCTGCTACAACCTAAAATACATTTTTATTAATAACCAATTTTAATGATTTTATATGATTATTTTTTTACTTGTGTATAATGACCAGTTTCACCAGAAGATCTATTTGGATATTGAAAATTTCTATGCTCATCAAACCATGATTGTATCACTTCATCCCAATTAGGTCCTCTACTACCATCAGTTGAATATGATATGAATAGATTTTGTCCAGTAAAAAACCAACGTGCTAAATATTTTTATAAAAATAATTAAATTTGCTTAAATTTAAATTTAATACTTACGATCATTTACTGTAACATGTTGAAATTTAAGAGTATTTGCAATATTTTGGGCACTTGCAGCTAATTGTGAATCCCATTGCTAGAAATTATTAAACATGAAAATTATTGCAATTTGAAATCTATTTTTTTTTAATTACCAAATTAGCTAAATTTCTAGCTCTTGGCTGACCTGGAATTCTACCTTTAGTGATAAGCCAACGTAGATAATTGTGTTTATTAACAATAATGTTTTGATTTGTTTGATCAACTCCTTTTTCTATAAAAATGAAACGCTTGAATGTTTTAAAATTATATTTTAATTTTCTATAATTACCGTAAATATATATATATTGTGAATGAACAGCAACAAAATAGAAGAAAATTAAAGTACAAAACAAAAATGTCTTGAGGGTAGCCATATTTTTCATCAAACTTCCACCAGTACTAATTAAAGTAGATCAAATTAAATTAAACAACAATCAACAATGGAATTCTCATTAAAACAAACACTTGTTAAAAAAATGTTCAAATATTTATATAAAAAAAACTAACCTTGATTTTCTTAATTATTTTTAATCACAAATAATCCAAACTTATATAAATGAAATCTATTCTTACTGTAATTTATAATAGAAGAATGTTCAAAATTAATGAGTTTATGTGAATATTTATATGTTAAAAAATGTGGTATCATTGGAAAATTTGTATTTAAAACCAATGCCACAACGTTATCAAGGCGAATAATTAGTTTTAATTCACACAACGTTGGGAAAATATAAAACGGTAGCTGGAATATTGGAAAATATGCGTAAAATCCAGTACAGTTATGTTAACCAATAAATTGATAAAGAAAAATTCCGATTATAATCACGGAAAATAAAATTTAGAAATAATTAGAAAAGCAATTTTCTTTGTATTAATGGTCACAAGCTTCTGTTTTATAATTGTATTAAACTGTCTTGATCTTCATCATTGCAGATTTATTAATAGACGTTTATCAATACTGTTATCTTAACGCTTAACTATTCTAACAACGAGCCAAGGATAGATGAGAGTGTTTCAGAATAATAATTTTACGCTTATAAATGATTCGTTTATTAGAAACTCATTAATCTGTATCTAGAATTGTTATTTATTAAATAGAATCCGCTTGAATTTTGCCCAATTTCAACCTCAATATTTCCTGGAAGTGCTCTGAATTTTCTATGTTAATCCAATTATCCTTTAATCTGTTTTTAAATATCAACGATAAGTAGATTGAATTCCATTTTTATATAAAACTATAATTGTAAAAATAATAGATTAAAAAGTAAAGAGAAAAAAACGTAACTTTTTAACGTGTTCGTTTAATAGATGGCAAATTTTGTGCATGAAAATGGTTGCAATATAGCTCTTTATCGATTATTTTACCTATTTTCTAAGTAATATTACCTCAAGGGTACTTTCAAGGCATATTATTTCCGCATCTTATATTCTAGAATTTCCAACTATATTTCTAATCATGTACTACTCTGTAATCTATCTTCAAATCCTTATTGTTAGTTTAAACTAACGAATCTCGAACTACTGTTTTAGCATTGTTATAGTTACAAATTTATAAAAATACGGAAACGTAGCTTTTTTTGTTATCTCTCGAATAAATGATGAATTTAATAAGTTTTGACTATCCTCTTTTAAGATTATTTTTTCAATTATTTGTTTCAGTTATTTTTTGTTACTTACTCTTCTATTTTGACCAACCGACTGTCCGAAATGTAACGATATAAGATTGTAGACAAAAAAGAAACGAATAAACCTCTCTATAAAAACGCAATCAACCTCAATTTGAAATATTTTGTATTTTTTTCTAATATATTTGGGGTATTAGAAGAATTTTATTTAATAAAAATTCGACCAATGACTGGATTCTTAAAAGTCGATCAAAATAATTACCATAAATTCAATATTGAAAATTGATAATGCTGAAAGAAAACAACATGAATATATATTTATATCAACAAAACTGTCTTTGAACTTGTACATTTGTTCCTTGAATTTTTATTAAAAGAAGTTGTATCAAAAGGAGGAAATATTTATATACATAGAGATTTTTTTTAGATAAGCACTTACTTAAATTCAACAAACAAATACTTTATTCCGTATTCAAATTTTGCAGTTCATCTCTTTTGAATAGAACTAGTTTAATTTATTTTATTATTTAAATTCAACTTTCAAACTTTTATGACATAAAAAATCACCTGGATTCTTTACTAATGATGTGAATTTCTGAATAATATTCTAAACTAACAAGAATCTCGTTTCAAATCTATGAAAATATCGTAGTTTGGCTATAATGAGACATAAATTTGATTTTATGTTGGCTAAATTTCGAATTTTCATATTTTATTTCATGATTTTCTAAAGATTTGTGAAAATGGTGGAGGCGCCAGGTTTGACAACACAAAGACGCTGATCTATTTGTTTAAAGATATCGAAACAACAACGAATAGATAGATTGCAGTTTTGAAGAAAATCTTTCCAGCTTATCTGTTTTTTTTTTTTTGTTGATCTCCGATAATCCGGTATAGAATACAACTGTCTTATGTTAGAGTTGTCAAAAAATCTCGTCTTTATTCAGCTTTTTTTTATTAAAAGCTGTCAAGTAAAATTGAATAGAAAATATTCACATTTTACCATACGGATTTTCATTTTGTTACTTGAATTATATAGAAAAGTGTAAAATACAGATGGTATATATCCAATAAAATAAAGATCATATTCTTAGAAGAAGGAAATTGAATTGTCTGACATTTACACGATGAATTTGCAAACAGGTCAAATACTGAATTATAAAAATTTTTATCCATAATTGAGATTTTCAAATGTATTGACAATTTTGTAGTTACTCGAGTTCCGTTGACATCTATAGAGAATAATCAACTCTAGTTTAACAAAAATAGAAATAAATTAAACTAGTTCTATTCGATAGAGATGAACTGCAAGATTTGAGTACGGAATAAAGTATTTGTTTCGATAACGCAAACTCTTCCACATACATGTACGAATCGATTTACATGAAAATACCCATTTCGTTTCTCGTTTGTCTGTTATTCAATATTGTAAACGAATAAATAATAAATTTATAGAAAGAAAAGGCAATATTTCTCATAATAATAATGAAAATGATAAATCCGAAGGCAGTTAATCGCTATATTCACCTAAAACAATGGAATATAATCGGTAGATATCCAAGACAATCAAAGCATTAAGAGCTTCCTGATTGTTATGCCGCTAGGAATTTTGTCCATTAAAATGATTAAAATCGATTAGGTGTCGAATATATTTCGAAAAGGATTTATTTATTATAGCACACTGGTTTCTATTGGACATATATTTTTTAAACGGCAGGTAGAGTAAAACTACAACCTATCACCTAAATGTGGTAATAGAGGCTTAATTAAAGTTGTTTCCGTTTTTATTATATGAGGGTAGAGTGTATTAATACAAAATTACAGTGATGGGTTTTTTCTATAATTAGTTACTTCTTCAAATTACACTAATAACAATAAAGTTGGGTGTTTTATTTCATTCTTCTTCACTTTGTAGTCTTTGTCAGTTTGATATTTGAGTTGTCTTATTAATATTTGTCGCAAATATAAATATTTGATCTTTTTATTGATCCTACTGGAGATTTATTTTAAGAATAAAATTAGAATTGTAAGCGTTATTCTATAAATAAAATGATAAAATTTAGAATGTTATTTCTGTGAAATGGAATTCTATTTTCCTGTAGGAAAAATATTTGATTATATATTTAACGACAACATATGCAAATGTCAGTGTACAGTTTTACTAAATTGGATTTGAAGAAATAAAAAGATTTATTTAATTTTTTCTCTTGTTCAATTCGTCTTTATTTATATCAGTTGTTTCTTTCAAAAACAGTATCGAAGATGAAAAAATAAATTGTAGACTATTTTAGGTTGTAATTATTCAGTATAATTGAAATATTGTACAAGATTCTTTGATTAAACTCCCAAATTAAATATTTTAATGAAAAAAAGTTTCTAGTAAAAAAATTTTAATTAAGTTTTATCGATTTTTAGCAAAATTCCATCGAAATTAACGTTTGAAAATACTACGTATTCCGCAAATGTGTCTATCTTAATCTCTATTAACTTCTACTTTAATCTTACGGTTGTAGTTATTCTGTAACCGTCATTTATAAAGATGAGAGATCCTCTTGTATGTTTTATTCTTAATTTTGGTATTTCATAAATGTGTATAACTTCGTATATTTGCAGCTTTTTTATTCGACCTAAAGTGTTGAAATTTCGTGCTTTAATGATTTTTTTTTTATAAACTAAACAACCAACCAACTACCTAATTAATTACATGAAAATGCTTACAATTATAATTAAATTTGCGTAACGAAGCATTCAATATTACAATTCTACCCTAATTATTATGATAATAGTAATAATAATATAGGAATCAGAAAATAAGAGATCTAATTCAATAAATTCCGTATTCTATTGACATTTAAATTAGGAATTCACACATAAACACATTTGTTAGTAGTTCAATTAAAATCTGCCTTTTTAGTGGTTTATTTTAATCGAAAAATTGTAAAAAAAGAACCAAATAGTTAATATTTTATCATTAATTAAATTACACTTACAATTAAATTTAATGTCGAAACTAATTCGCTTATCAGTTGAGGTTTTCCAGGTATTAATGTTTTATTGTATTTTTATTGTTTATTCATAGAACATTAGAATATTGAACAATAACTTATTTTTGTTTCTCAATAAAGCGTTTTAAATTTTACATATGTTTGTTAAAAACCCTATTTGGGAAAATAGATAACGAAAACGTTCAAAATATCTTTCATTTTCATTATTATTGATATTATTTTATTGATTTTCCTCTTGTTAAAGTAATCTAAAAAGACCACCAGTGAGTCTAATGTTATTAATTACAACAAAATTTGATTATTTTCTCATTTATTTTAGAATTTGTATAGTTTCGTTGAAAACCATCCAATTAATAGCTTTACTGAAAGAGTTCACGATAAATTCAAAAGCAAACCACCTTTCCAACCACAATATTAAATCTTTTTGAATCGTTTAAATATGTAAATATTTGTATTAAATATTTATAAAGCTTTAATTAAGTATGCTTTTTTTGGTGTTTTGATTTATATAGGTGTTGGATGGAATTAAAACAATAATTTTCAAAAATCACCTCGAATAAAATTAAAAATGAATAATCGTGACGAGATTCATCTACGTGATCGTTTATTACTTCTAGCTGAATGTTCGAATCCACATCGGCCATTTAATGTTAAAAGGAAATCAACATTAAATAAACAAAGTTCTAAAACGGAACGTCCAACACCAAAATTAAGCGTACAAGATTTTGTACGTATGGATCCTGGTTATACGCCTGATATTGAACATTTAGTCTTTCCAATCAAGAAACGTAGCAGTCCCCAACAGGTGGCACCAATAAATCCACCACCAACCGGAAGTAAGACACGATCGCGTTTAGTGGAAATGTTTGCTTTAAGTCGACATCTACAACAACGATCCACTGATCGAGATAATAAATCGAGGAGTTCTGTAATTAATGTAAGTTCCCAAATTCATTTGCTATCCATCAAAAATTTCGACAATATGTTGATGTATTTAAAAGATAATTAAATTGCCTTCTATACAATAGAGTGATAGTGTAATCCTTTAAAATCGTTTATCTTGACGTTGTTAGAATGAAAAAAGAACCAACAAATAAAAGAACTAGCTGGACGCTTAATAATGTAATGAGTTGGGGATTTTGCGTGTTTTATTTAATTGTGGGGGTTGGACTGCTTGTCAGTTAGAAGCCTCAAGGTATAACAAACTTGTCATTTTGAGTTGTTTGTAAATAAAACTAACAAGATAATTCTTTTTCCCCTATACTTATACGAGTACATCAAAGACTTAGAAGAGTACAATTATTTTCTCCACTATTGTGCCTATTCAATTGAGAATTAAATCTGTTAATTCGAGTGGAGAATTGAAATTTATAGAGCACATTCTAACATCTTTGTACATATACAGTAACGCTTCAAATATGCTTTTATTATTGAAGACCCTCAAATTTCTCCTTAATCTAAACATCGAATATTTCAGTATTATTATAAGCTAATATATTGGAAACAATTCGTTTTATACTCGATTTGATCCAATTAAAATTTGCCATAGGAACATCAATAAAAATGTCTTTATTACTCTTCACCTGTCTAATTAACATCATTTAAGATACATACAATTTAATTAGCTTTTCATCAAGATTATAAAGCCGAAATGAGAGCTTTAATTCATCTAACTTTTTATCTTCAAATCGTCAAACTTATATGAACAATTCGAATATCGTTCGTTTAGTACTTGAATGAAATACAAGAGAACGCAGGTGTGTATAAGAGATAATGAAGATCATTACTCAAATTGATGGTAATCATTAAAATCTATAGTTACAACTGAACTAGACCTTTAATAATCAATAATCATATAAATGATACAAATTAAGTTTCTTTTACTAGTCGAACTTACAAATTGAAATCGATTTGTTGACGACTCTCTAAAGATTTGTAGGTGTATTTCAACCAACAGTAAATTCCCAAATGGTATTTTTCCATTTGTGGGTACTGTACTAGGGTTAATCTAAACCGTTATCATTCTGTTTTAATATATTTTTTAAAATTTATTATCCCACCAGCCATATTAGATGTGTTATAGAGTTAATTATATTAAATTCTTACATTGTTTTCCTATATAGATTTTTTTGGTGGAGTTATAAACTAGGTCATAGTGTCAAATCATGTAACATATATATATCGATAGTGAACAATGTTCTGAATAATTAATTACATCTTTATAACTGTAAAACTGTTGTAGAAAGCTTGAAATTTACATTAGTATGGCATAAAATATTAGCGGTAATGCAACTTTGGTTGCATAGCATTAATAATTAAAGATTTTATAATAATTCAAAGGCGGAACAATAAGTGCCAGTTATTATAAAATTTTATCTTTAATTAACTAAACATTTGGACAATAGCGAAGTTTGTTGTTTAACAAACTGTGATGTTTGAATGTGACTACAGGGTTGAAAATTTCGAAATTATACAATTAATGTTCTGAAAGGCTACCATTTTTCTGCCAACAATCTAGTTTTTTCGCAAATACTCAATATTACACAAAATTTCATTATAATAAAACTGAAGCCTCATCATTAATTTCCTGAAACTGAACCTCAAAACAAATAACGTTTGTTTGAACAGAATCCAATTTATTTTCAAACTTTCTTCTTCAATAATAATTCGATATTTCCTTCTCTTATTTAGTTCAGTTTTAATATGATTTTTTTCTTTTTCATTTTTTATGAATGTTTAGAGAAGTATTGACAGTGTATTGGATTCGCGAACAACACAATCAACAACAGGTCCTTCAATCGTGCCAAGGACTAGTGGTAATGGTAATAATGATATTGGTTCAACAAGGAGGTGGGTAAATGCCTCAGTCGAAGAACCGGTCCGGACTACCTCGAATACAACTGCCAAAGTTAGTCCTGTGATAGAAACCGACATGGCTACTACTAGGTAAGTAGAATCTAAATAATTCTTCAAGATAACAACAGTACGATTCGATAGTTCCTTTTCAAGTTGTTTATGTTGTTTTTCGAGTGATACTTGAAATTTACCGAATCTATCGTTTGGGGTATTTCTGTGGAAACAGTATTCGTTTGAATTGAATTTTCTTGTTGTTGAAATGGTTGAAAATCATTTTCATTATGTAGGCTGGCGAAATACCAAGGATGCGACAAATAAGGCAAAATCCTCCTACATTTCGCCACTTGTTATTGGGTTCATTGTCCATTTATTCGTTCAGTGGGTAGTAAAAATGTTCAAATTTACCGTGTTTGTTTTTTTTTATGATTTATTCTATAGGGGCCCAAATGTATCAATATTACACCTACGTAGTACATCAGAACCATGGGAGACGAGCCCACCATCTATTTATACAACAACTGTAGTTTTACCATCAACAACTCGACCAATTACCCGATCATCAGGACCAACATTAACAAAACATCAATCACTTGGTGGTGGTTATTCAACAAAATGGTCAACATCATCATCTACAACTTCGAATTTTCATTCAGGTGATGGTATTAATACAAATACAACTGAATTATTTGCAAATCCAACAACCGGATGTAATCGTGAATTATCACCAGTACGTTGGTGTGATCGTGAAGTAGATGGTGTATATCTAGGACGTTCAGGTTGGGTTCAAGTACAACAACGATCTTTGGATGAAAATCGCCGAACTGGTTATACAACAACTAGTTCATTACAACCGTCCCGCAGGTAATTATAATTAAAATTAATAACTAAATTGTATATTTTGTACGATATTCTCATAGAACTGGTATCAAATTAGCCGATTATCATTGCAATAGTGAACCTAGTGAGATAAAAGAACTACAACGTCCTGCTTATCTTTCATTACAACCACGTGAATATGAACGTAAAAGTCCAACACCATCACCAAGGCATAATATACCAGAGAATCTATCACCACCATTGATTACACCGATAATATCACCACCGCCAGCATTTCAAGATAAAAATAAACCAAAAACAAGAACATTCTTTGGGAAAATGCCGATTTTAAATAGATCGAATGCTATTGTTGACGATTTAAGTCCACCAACATCACCAATAAAATGGGAACCAAATAGTTCATCTAATATTACTTCTACAACAACTACAACTAGTACGATTCAGCAACAAATCGTTCGTAAAAATAAAAATGAAACTATACAAGAACAGAAAAGACGTATACCTCAAACTAAATCAATGGAAGATACAACATCAACTCGACGTAATCAATTCCTTCAACGTTATGGTGAATCGTCCTCATCTTCATCATCATCAATGGGCTTCCGTAGTTTAGATAGTTGTATGAATCGTTCAATAATGCCCCGTTTATCGGAAAATACCGATTCATCTATTGATATTTATGAAGATGCAGATGAAGAAGATAATAATAGTTCATCGATAAATATCAATATTCCAACTAATATAACAACAACAACAACAACAACAAATCAAAGAGAAAAAGTTTCACCATCTAGTCGTAATAATCGTTTGCCATATCATAGACAACAAACTAGACGATCACCAGCTGGTTCTGATACAAATAAACCACCAAATTCACCTGGATCATCATCAACAAGTAGTAATGAATTTCCAATGAATTCTCGTAGAACACAAAATCGTCAATATCAATCGATTAAAACTACAATTGATGATAATTCAATGCAAAAAGTTCGTCGTTCGAGAAGTTTACAATTGCCGGATAGAAAATTACCGCAAAATTATCGTGATACATCAATACAAAGAATATCACCACAACATCCAGAACGGAGTCATATTAAAATGGGTACTTTAGTTGATCGAAATAAACGACATACAATTAGTAAGACATTAGATGAAGAGATGATACGGGAAGCTGAAGTTGTTACAGGATTCGTTTATGGTAGTCGGACACGAGCAGCAGCTCAAGCTCTATTGATGCAACGTTATAATAATAGTTTGAAAGAAGAAAAAACGAAGGAAACATCGAAAACTGGTAACAATAATGGATTAACAGTGTATTTCATTGGAAATTCGAAGAAAGATAAAGCAAAAATTCTACATAGAGGTGTAACAACACCAACAAATCTTTCTAAATCAGCTTATCATCAGTCTTGTACATCGGATACTTGCGATTTTTGGCCTCATTGCGCTCATCGTGATTCGTTACAACGAGAATCACAATTTATGATGCGATCATCTCAAAGTTATCCAACACATCAAAGGTAAATTTAATTTTAATTATTTTCCGTATTAAGACAACATAAATATTTCATAAATAGGTCATTAGATGAGAAACGATTACGTAAATCGGAAGTACGTCGAGTTAGTCCAAATCGTGGTGGTATAATTCCACCACCACCACCACCATCATCATCATCATCAATAATAACAACAACATCACCAATTATAAAACGTGATGAACCATCGAAAAAACTCTCACCAAACAATCAACAAATTCCAACAATACCTGGTGTTAGTAGTTCATCATCTAGTAGTGATATTTGGTTAACAACATCGGATCGTACAGTAACGAAAAGTCCAAAGAATGTGAAAAGTTCGGGTGCTTCAACACCATTAGAAGAAATGTCAGATGGTAAAACAAGAGAGATGATTTTAACACGACCGGGTAGTGCACCAACTGATGAGAATCGAGCTAAATCTTTAGAAGCCCAACAAAGATCTCTATCATTACCGAAATCATTTCTATCAGCCACCAGCTATCAACCGGGGTAAGTGCGATTTATTTATTTTTATCCCTTTAATGTCAATTCTGGTCGATTTGACTGAACGCATTTGTCTATAATTAATTCAATATAGAACGTTGATTGAAAGGTCAAAGAATGCGGATTTTAAAAATAATTATACAAAAATGTATGGATTATACAACAATCCTTCAATTATCAAAATAGAATTATAATTAACGGTTTTATTTCGTGAAAAATTCAATTTTCTTTCTTTATAAATCGAAATTATGTAGCGATTGTAAACTTTCACTTGCATTTTTCAATACAATCTTTACGAAAATTTATAAAGTAGTTTAGTGGAATTCCTTGTCGGTTATTGTTGTTGAATAACAATAATTTTGTAATTTCCATATTGTAAATTAATCTAAAAACACGCCATATGTTCGTGAAGATTTCCACATCTCTCTCAAGGCTTACCAACAAATAATACTTGACATTATATTATTAATTTAATATAAAAATAGTTTGCAATAATCCTAATTTTATGATTGTTGTACGAAATTGTTACGAAGTAATCCAAAAGAATCTAATTAAATGATTAGTGTACAAGTCACGTTCTATTAGACGATTTTTTTTCTACTATCGTATCTTTTATGTGATTTTTTGACTCAATTGAGAACTGAAACGAAGCAAAAACGGAAAGTAGGGAGATTTTCAAACATTTCCTCTAAACGTATTCGGTACCAGCTGTTAGAGCTTAAAGTGAAATTATCATGTTAATATCACTATTAACTTTGATTAGTTGTTCTATTGGGACAATTTTGATTAATTGCCTTGTATAATCTTCAAATATTCTGTTGGGGGTGATCATCTGAATTTATATTTTTATTCAAATCTACAAAGAAATATCGAAACGATTATTTTTTAGTTGTAATAAAATTGTGGTTGAAATCAAATTTGACTTTACAAACACTAAATCTATCGATCTGTCCATCTATACTGAAACTTGCAATTTTCCATATAAAGTCGTTTGATTTGTATGTTGAACTTTTTATCTCTTATTTATTTATTTATTTATTTATTTATTCTTTTTTTAAATTTCCTACTCATGTGTTGTGCTCAATATAGGATCGGTAATAAAAATAAACAAATCAATGAAAAACTCGTATACGTACCTATGAATTTAGAAAAATGAAAAGTCTATAAATGCAAACATTCAAATGGAATTTATATGATAATTAGCAAAATTTAAATTTTTATTAATTCATTTTTACTATTCGCATAGATTTATATTGCATGAAATTCATTATAAATTCCTAAAAGAATTTCCAGCGTAATTTCCCGTATTATGTTTTCTGTACTACAACAATAAATAATATTTATTAAAGAAAAAAATTCGCACATTTGTAATGTTGTAATAATTCATCGAAATTGTACATCTATTATGATTGCATGACTAGACATTAAAAGAAAATGTGTAAACATTTTTATCATGAAACATTTAGTATTTCGAATTGATAATTCGGAAAATACCAACAATATTAGAGGAGAAACTCAATTCGTTTTATCAACACGAGCATTTCTGATATTTTAATTGAAAATTTAAAGAAACGGCGATAAATAGAGGCGTAATAGAAATAAATTCAGACAAACATGGAAAGATATCGAAATCGTGATTTTTCTTATTGAATTTAAAAATAAATTTAATTACATTGATTACGAAATGATTACATAAAGATCTACTGTTATTTATGTCCATTAACGGATAAAAGATCTAATTTTATAGGTTGCTAAACAGGTGATAACACTTTTTGCATATGTTTTTAACATAAAATAAATATCACTGGGTTATTTTTTCATACCACTTCTTCATCATTACATCTGGGAATACGTTAGCAACCTTTCTATCTTGTTAGATTATATCATAAATTTATCTAAATATTTACTTTTTTGCTGCTAAGAGTGCTTTTTTTATGATATTCATATTCAAGTGTATTTTCCCTGATAATAATGCATCAATGGGTCCAATTTCATTATACACAGCAAACTCAACTTGAGAAGACAATCTATATCAAATAGACCTAGATTGTGGTTAGCTTTTGATAACGTTTTTAAGAATACGACGACTAGACTTCCTCTTAAAGAAATCTATACAAAAAAAAGGATTATCAAAATTGATGATGTAGTTTTGTACTTATTTGAAGTGATATTGAATGAAAAAATTGTGCTTTACAGTCACGTAAGTCACGTCTTATTATTGGTAATTATTAAGAAAATATGTTTGAAATATTCAATTTTGAAATTTTGTCTAGCTATGAGATATCGGAATGTAGGTGTGAAAATCTACAATTTCAAGATGGCGAAAGTTCAATTTTCTCTATGAAAATCTATTTGAAATCCTATAATCCGCCTGGGGTTGTTTTCTCAGTCTAGAACAATATTCTATAGTTTGATCAAATCTACGAATATTTTATAATTAAAATTACCCAAGTCACACGTATACCCATCATAAAATAATGTATTTATAATAAACTAAATATGAACAATGTTATAAATCTGTTTTCTGTAATTAAAACATTATCTTTCAATATCAATAGCTAAATAAACAATAGATTAATTAATTAATTAATACAAATAATTATACGGCTATTTCTCAAATTTAATTACCAATCACTATCAATCGGTTAAACCCTTTCCATGTACTTGCAACAAATCTCTACGCTTATAATTAAACTTAACACAATATTAACATCAAAATTTGGTAGACACATTTAACCCTTTAGATTTTCGTTATCAGAGACTGAATTAGTCGTCTCAGAACGGTGACTACAACTGGGATCTACTATTGAGATTTGTTATAATAGTTTTCAGAAAAACAAGTTTTAAACTTTATTATAGTGGTATAAATATAGGGATGAATTACTAAAATTGAGTATTTTTAGTATTGTTTATATAATAATGGAAAACAAAACGAAATTTAATTAAAATTTGATCCATTCTATATATTGTTTTAGATGAGTATCAAATTTATGCGGGCCTTCATAATTATATAATCGAAAATTTTTGTTATAAACTAATTTACGGGATGAAATACGAGTACTCTTAATTAATATTGTTAATGGATCATAGAAATTAAGTCTAGAGATTTGTACTAAGTGTCAAAGTTTTAAAATAAGAATTATAGCAGAAGAGGTCTTTAGTATTTATACTATTCTTTTGTATTCTAATACAACTTTTATATTTTCTATAATAAATGGGAAATGCAAATTGAAATTTTTCATTAGAATTTGTTAGTATTTCTGTAATTAACTTTGGTACATTACTTTGATCTTGATATGCATATTTTAGACTTTTTTGTAAAGTTTTTTTCTATAAAATTTACTCAACATCAAGCTGGATAGCATCCTGAAAATGTACCATTGTATGCTTGGAAAGTTTCATGATAATTTTAATCGATTTTCGCACGATATCTTATCATTATTAGGAAGTTAAATTAGCTCAATTTAACAATTAGATAGTCTCCAAATTGTATAAATTATAAATTCTGAAATCAATACATAGAAACCGTAAAGTAAATTACAGATAATTGTAATTATTTATAATTGAAATCAACGTTTGATTGACAACAAAGGTAGGAAATTGTAAATTGACAATTTGACTAATTCAACTGATCAAACAATATTTTCAAATTTAAATACATTAATAGAGAATAAATTTAATTTCTATGTTCTTTCTTAGTAACAAACTTACAAGAGGTTGCTTTTTATTTTTGTACGCAAAAAAATGAAAATCTCTTTAGTTGATCCTGTTTCTAAAATCGCCAATTTTTCCAATTCTAGTGATCGATTTTGATATTGAATAACGTCCAATATATCTCGATAGTAAACTCTTGTAAAATGTTTACATTTTCTATTTATATGAACAATTCAATTTAATATTGTTGAACTGTAAAAATACGTGGCTCATTTGAATTGTAAATTTTCAAGTATAAGGAAACTTTTACGATACGTTACATTTACTATAATAAACTATTTTTACAGTTATACCACTAATGAAGAAATAGTTTTATGAAAATCTCTTTATTTTTTCGAATTTTCACAAAATTTATCTCGCTTACAATTCAATTTAATTCAATTTCTATTGAAAGTCAAGTTGTTTAAATCAAAATAGATATAAAAGATAATGTGTTTATTTATTTCAAGGAAATTCGTATCTAAATTCAGCCTTCATTGAATTTACATAGGTATCCACCTCAAAGGCTTCAACATTCACTCAAATCTATGCATTCAATGAATTCTCAAAATGTATTCATGTGATTTAAAGGTTTTTCTTCTTTGATAATAATTTCAGTTATTTGTAATCGGTTAATTTGATTTTCTACAAAATAGAGATTTGAAAGAGAGGAAAATCTTAAGAATTTGGATTCCGATAGATAGTTATGGAAGGAATCTGAGATTGGTCAGGTTTACTGCCATTTCATGAAATTTCCCTTACATTAATAGTCATGATTTGATCTCTGTCTAACTCATTCAACCGATACAAATTCGATAAAAAATATAATGTGTAAGAAGAAGACAGTTGTATTTAAACTACCTTTATAATAACTGTATTGAGGTGAATATATAATCCATTAATTTATTTGATTATTGATTATATTGCGTTATAAGTTTCTTAATCAAACAAAGCGATGAAAGTGAACCACACTGTATACTTTTTTCCTTTATTTTAACGACTAATATCAGAATGATATTACTTTGAAATTGGTTTATACTCTAAACATACTTCTAGTTTGATTAAACTAGAATAAAAAGAAAATAATGAGATTTTCTCGAATAAATCTTAGGTAAATCTATTCGGTCTTTTTTTTTTTTAAACATAACGCAGGTAGGGAAAAGTTCTTTGATATCCATGACATTATTTTAGAAAGTTCTAGTAAGTGCTGGAATACCACCACAAAACTGTCGCCCACATTTTACCCCAATGCTTTTTTTATCTTCTTGTTCTTCACACACAATAGACGATACTTGTGGAAAACAGTATTACTTTGTTATGGTATATGGTTAAACTTTTACTATACCTACATGTAAAGAATTATAAAACAAGATGGGTTAAATTTTAAAATTAAAGATGAAATACAACAAACTTGAGGAAACTCGTATTTGAAAGTCTATTTTGGAATAAAAGCAACAAATTCGTGCTGTTTGTATACTGTTTTTGTTTAATCGTCTATATTGATTGTGTTTGTTTTATATTATAATTTAATACTAGGGGGTTGAAAGAAATGTCTCCATTGAAAATCATACAAACCGATTCTACCATATATCTATTCAATAACAAATTGTTTTATATACTTGTTCGTACTAGTTGGAGTCGTATAAACTTCGAATTTCCATCAGTTATCCATTTAATATTCAATGTATTAGAGATAGGGTGGTTAATCGATCGTTTTTGCCCGTTTAAAATCATAGGGTCGTTGATCTTGGAGTTGTCTATTGTTGCTCTCCTTCGTTCTCGAGCGAGAACGTAATGTGAAAATTGATTTTTCTCAAGTAGAACAACCCGTATACTATACTTGAACCTGTCTGATATAGATATAGAATTAAAATGGATTCTTATTCGAGATATTTAAATGATAACCCAATCTACATATGCAATTATAAACTTTTATAATACAGTATTGGCAATTCGAACTAGAAATTGATGTGTTTCTAATTATAATTGCCATTTGTGTATATAAAGTTTCAAGAGTACAATTTTATATCTAGTAAACAATCCATTAATTTGAAAACAATTAAAAACTAATAAATTAATTATTTAAATATTCTCTTTTATATTTATGACATTTTAATAACCAATTCGTTGTTTGTTGGTTTGTTTGAACGATTCCCGCATACCAAATCACAATGACCTCTTAAAATACTTCTATAAATTTTATAAAATCAACAAATATAAAGCCACGCATACCACATATAAATTTTTTGATGTTTTCTTCAACACAATACTGATGATAATTTCACGAAAGACATTGTAACGAAATTCTATTTAATCTTGTTTTTTTATAAACTCGAATCTTGCGTTTCTGTGAAATCTCTAAGCGTCATATATAATATTTTACGACCCTACAGAAATACTACGATTTGAATTTGAATGTTCACCATCGTTATCATTGTGAGATGATGACGATAATAATAATAATAATAACACAGTACGAGCTTAGTAGAGACTCAGGTCAGGTGTGCTAGTTTTACTAATAGTACACCTGGTAGCCAGAGATTTGGCTAAAGCCAGCTGCTCGTACTGTTGGAAATAAGCAAAGAACGGAAGCTTCCAAGTAGTGGATGAAACTTGATAGACTCTACTACGTGTGTACATTTTAAAAGAATAAATCTCTACTATTATAGTAGAGTGTTAAAAAAAAAATGAAGGGTGTATTTTGTTTAGATTATATTTGGAAGTATAGGAGATTTTCTCTATTGATTGATTTTTTGTATGTACAAACAATAAATCGACAGGAAATTATTTAAATCTTACTATTCGATAGATTTACAATCGAATCACTTCTGCGGCAAATTCCGCTTCTCATCTTCGGGTGCTTCAACGGAAATTGAAAGCTGCACAGTGTTTAGAGATGATTTAGCATCTTAAATCGAAATTCTGCTATTTTAATTTACCACAGATTTATAATTGAGTCGTAATTTTGATTTTTAGTAAAACTATACTAAAAATTTTTGAGAGATATTTCTTCCAATCGTCAGAATCCAATGGATAGTTTTGATTTTTAGTAAAACTATACTAAAAATTTTTGAGAGATATTTCTTCCAATCGTCAAAATCCAATGGATAGTTTTGATTTTATAACAATTTCAAAGATTTCAACCCCTATAACTTCTGCTCTAATTATTATTTTAACCATTTTTCACCCCGAAAATAATCACGTTCGTCCCTTTCGATTATTTCAACTGCAATTAGATGAAAGTTTGAGTCATTTCAGGCTCTAGATAGCTTTTTATTCCGATAAAAAAAATCGCGCATCTTGTAGATTTCAATAAAGAACAACATTGAAATTTCATTAAAACTGGAGAGGGACACGTGGGAATATTTGCTTGTTTAGAGATTATTTTCCGCTTTTTGCTTCATGTTTCTTATCATCTTTCTTATCTTGTGTGCAAATTTTTCGAATGAATTGGAATAAAATTCCTTTATCTTTTTAAATAAAAGTAAGATTGAGGATTGTAAGAAAAAATGTGTGGATACATTATTAAAAAATAATCAAAATTTGAACAAAAAAACTGAGATTCCTACAGCTACAAATTTGAATTGTGTTCAATTTAGTTTTGTCATCCACTTTCACTAGATTGTATTTTTATTGAATTCGATTGAGCCAGGTGTTCTAAATCCAAATAGACCTACTCTACTTTGAAATAACTAGTTTCTCGATTACACCCTCTTAAATTTTCGTTGATTTTAAGATTGGCGGATGTATCAGCTGTATCGGCAGCTGTATACGTTTTAAACTTCTTCCATTGAGAAGGAAAGAAACCGAACATCATCAGTTCGGTTTATCCTCCTTCTTTTGATTCGTTCTCTGAAACACGTTCGATTCCCTCTCGTATAATGTTTATGTACATTAAACGCACACCAGCTTTTTCGACACTCGCAACAGATCGGTTCGTTTCCAATGTGAAAACGGTGTGTGCGTGTTGTAATGTTGTGTATTGCATCCGTGTACTGTGACGTTGGCAACCGGCCAATTTGACAGGTGCGCCAGACTTGGATGTTGTTTGTTGGGAACGGCGCCGACGTCAAACGTCGACCGCGTGCACCGCATTTTCAATAATTTTCATAATACTTTTTTTTCATGTGTTATCAACGATAATAATCCTATACAGGATGTTTATTTTGAATTTTGTGTAGTGTAAAGTGACTATAAATTTATGAAAATAAAGGATGTGTTCGTTGCGAGATAATTTAAGACATAGTTGGCATTCCTCTTCAGTTGATTGTCTGGCCAGTGCGATTTGTGTATCGGCGAGGTCATGGGATGCATCGTTGATGTTCTGTCCTGAACCACAGGAAATAACAAAACCACCCAGACGCGGTTCTATGTAAGAAATCTTTATTTTCATTTTATATTTTTACCTTCTATTATATCGGTTGAAATATCCCAATAACCTTCACAATAATTGACAAAAACACCTGTTGTATTGTGTCATAAATGGAAATTTATTTTAATTAACAATATGCTAATTTTAAACAATTTCTTGTTGTTATTGGCAAAATTTAAGTTGTGATTCACTATGGGTTTTTATTTAGTTTAGATTGGAATTTTCATGGGAAAATTCAACCAATTGAAAATCCGACAATTTTAAAATTCAACTCTCATATCCACAACTAGTAATTCCAACTTATTTACAAGAAATTGATCTAAGAATTTCAATTTAACTGTTTTTATTTTGTACATCTATAAACATATTGTGGTTTTTTTTTAAATCAATATTTCCAATATCAAATTCAAATATCGCTATTTATTAAAAATTACGTCCTATAATTGGATTTGTATGAATAAATCATTGAAATTTCCAAATTAAAGCACGTAATAATATTTTGCAATAATTCTAATTGAATAATTAACATTTTAATAAACCATCAACCACAATAGAGACTCATAATTCGTGTTAAAACCAAAATAATAATGCATCATCAAAATACCAAAATCGTATCGAACTCATTTGTAAACTATACAACAACAAGATATAATATTCTAATAATTATAATAATTAGATTAATTAAAACAAACGATCTGTATAATTATTGATTAATACATAAACTTTGACTAATTAATTAAAAAAAGAACCTTCATTATTACTCTTGTAATTACTCTTTTATTCAATTAATTATCTTGTAATCATTAAATTCGATTCGTTCGTCTACATTGATTTGTGCAGAAAGAAAAACTACTCTCTGAAATTACAAACGTCTTTAAGAACCACTTCCGGATTATTGTTGAAGAAACCCTATTAATATGAAACTAATTATTTACCAAATATATAAACAGATAGATAGATAGTAAAAATAGACAGGTATTATTTTAACGAATGGGTGATAAAACTCGTTTAGTTGTTGTTTAATTTCAATTACGATGATTGTAAATTATTGTAGAGTAATTGAATTCGATGCAATAAATTCTTCAACGCACCATTTTTTTCTGTTGTTGTTGTAATTAAATTGCGTTGATTTATTAATTTTTTGTCAACATTTTATTAAATTAATATTGAATTTTTATTTATATGCAAGTATAGAAAATAATTCGTTACGGTAAAATAAGCAAAAACTAATCAGTGAATGCAATTTTTTTAACCTTCCAAGTCAAGTCATTCAACTGTACACTATAGAATAATAATAATAATAATAATGTAGTTGTTATAAAATATTCCTGTCTAGAACAATGAACTTTTATAGGAATAGTAGTTCGATGACTATTTTGTATTGGGGAAATTTCAGATAGAACAAACTCCATGAATAAATGACTGAAATCGGTGATTTTTGACTGAAAATTCAAACAAATAATACAAATTGTTCTGTGTAATCGATTATGTAAAGCCTGTACGGTACAAATATTAGGGCGAGGCGTTAAATAAACTAATTCCAATCTATAGTCCGTCTATTTTCAGTTAAACCACTTCACTTTACAATTTAACAAAAATACTATTTTACTTTATAATATACTTAGATTATCAATTTTAGTGGTATAGTTATTTCGAGACAAGTTGTCCAAATCTAGATGGACAAAGTATAAGTTTTCAATGATATTATTCACCACATACCTGTCATAGTTTCTTTACAGTAATTGAATAATAGTCCTTTGTCGATTATAATTAGAACAATCTAGGCTTGGACAGCTGTATTGATCGTGTACAACAAATATACGTCAATCTTGTCGACAACAATTATTTGTAACAAGAATAAAAATAAAACGAATAATAATTAAAATTTTCAATAAAACAAAATGAATTGTTACAAATGCCAAATCAATTCAAATTGAATTCGTTACTTTTATTTATAAGTCTGATTTCGTTTTCAATATTGAATTCAATTAAATTCATTGGATGAATAATTATACGATTTTCAAAAGATTCGATTATATCAGATTATTTGAAATTATTAATAACGTTCTTTCTTTGAATTTGAAAACGGAAAAGTAGCAGAAATTTTAATTACTAGACGTTAAATAAAAATATTAAGCTACAAATTCGTGGGTAGTTTTTTTTTTATAAAATTGCAAGAGAAAGAGTACATTCTATAACAGTTCAATTTTTAATAAATTCTCAACTTTCACTCTAACTTTCCAGTTTTCAATAATTCCCGACTATTAACTTTGATTTATGAGTAAAAATTAAAAAAATCAATAAAGATCTTCAATTTAGTGAAATATAATTAAAAATGTAACCGTTGTTTAGATCAATTATAATAAAATACTCACAACTGTCTCCATGAGTAAAATTTAAAGTTTTATCATCACTGTAATGGAACTTCTAGCGTAATGAAAATGTTGCTGATAATAGTTTCATTATTATTGTTATTATTATCATTATTATTATTATATAGAAATTATCAGAACCAACTGTTGTTTTGTATGGTTTGTGGAGTTGTGTTGATAAAAGGGCAAATTTACAACAATGGAATATATGCGGAATTGTAACATGAGCGAGTAGCTTTTCAGTCCAACAATATCAACAACTGACCTAAATACATTTGAAATGTATTTGTTTTAGTTAATAATAAATTAAACAGTCATAGAGATTAATGTAGAAATGTTAAATCCTGAACAGGAGTGTAGTCTTGTTAAAGGGTTAATATTTTTACAAATTTCCCCATTTAGATTTGATTTTTTTTTATCGAATTTGTTCAATTTATGGCTAATATTTTGCATCTATCGTTGTGTAACTTCGAGGTTAATGTACGCTATTAAATCTCGTCTACTATCTGTTTATTCTTGGAATCTTCCCCTATATGGTAGACAAACATATTGCGTGTTATCAGTACACAACACTATTCTATTTATCATGTTAACACTATTCATGTAAATTAAGTTGTAATTTTAAACAGTATATTTGGCAAACAACCGACCTTTAACTACCATTTGAAACAGTATTTCAGAATATTTTAGACTTATTTCGAATTTCAGAAATTCGTTGTTAAATATAATGGAAATTATTTTGTTTTTTTTTTTATTAGAATTTCATAAATTCACGTATTTACCGTTTAAAAATTAACGTCAATTCTCTCATTTCCTTCAATTCTGTCGCTTGGTTTTATCCACACCATAACAAAGAAAATTCTCTTCACGGTATTTCCTTCTCGTCAATTAAATTACATTTGAAGCGTGTTTTTTTGTTTAGTTCATTTTTTCTACCACCACCCTTGAATCTTGGTATAATTGTAATGTAATTTGTAGTAATTATTCTCGTATCATAATAATTTTGTTACGATCTTATAAATAATTAATGGGGTTTTATCGTAATTTATAATTTATTAGAATCATGACTGTTTTTACATCAACCATTGGGCTAACATGAAAAATTAATAACCACTAAACTTGTCTACCTTTATAAATATTCACATGCAATATTAATTTTTCATATTTCGATTGGTATTGTTGATAAAAATTGATGAAAATTCAATTTTTCTATTGGTTATTTTAATGTAATTTCGTTATAGACTAGCCGCAAATTTGTTACAATTATTATTGTTGTTATTATCCAGTTCAATGGTCTTTCATTATATTTTCAGCCAACAAAAAAGATTGAAAGTATGGCAAATAGCCAATGTTTTAAATAAATTCCAACTCACAACTTTAAAATATCCAGTCCATGCCAAATCATTCTAAAAATTGTACGACATTTAATTTAAAATACTCCTTTATATAGAAACTTAATTATGTTGTTATTATTGGGGATTAAATTGTAATAAAGACTTTGTTAAGTTAAAATCATTTGCGTTTAACGAGATAATAGATTAAGTAATTTTAGAGGAAATTGATCTGTTGTCTGTTACTTAAAAGAAAAACGACCAATCAATTGATTGTCACTCTACTAATTGGACTGGTTAATTCAATTCAATATTATTTGATAAAATCGTAATTCTATTTTTTATTTTTCAAATCAATCACTGAAATTTTAATAAAATTACGTTATTACATAGTTAAAATGTTTACAAAGTGTTGGTAATTTTGGTGGATGCGCTGGGCGTACGAATCAATAAATCGCTTGTCAATCACACTTTCTTATTGTTGTTATTCTATAAATTTTTGCTGTAATTTATTTTAATATAAATTCAATCGATAACAAAAATTCCACACCCGGTTCAAGAATTATTCGTTTAATATTAAATCATTACAAACGCCACGATTGTGACACAGATGTTCGTTATATCGGGGAGAGGAAAAAGCGAGATTTGATTGGAGAAAATCTCGTTATCTCTTAATTAAACTACACTATCGTTGATTACGGATTAGATTTTCTTAAATATTGAATCTGTTGAGATTTTTTTTTTATAACAAAGAAGAAAACATCAAAGTTTATTTTACCGTTGATAAAAGTTGATGAGTTACTTTTCCAATTTTCTTACCATGAAATGACAAATAGATTTTTCCGATTTTTTCCACATCCGTTACTCTTCTATCAAAAACTAAAGTTTAAATGGAATTAAAACTTTTACGAGTGTCATTATGTTTTTGTACATTATTCAATTTTTTTTCTTGCTAAAAAATTACGCCAAGTTTTCCGTTGCTATACGGTTTCAAGCAAACAATTTCAATAATTATTATAAATAAACTTCATATTTACTCTATAAATTTTACAGTCTAGTGAAACTTTTCTTAGTTAAATATCTGATATGAGTACCTCTTATTCTAAGAGAATTGTTTGTTCAAATAAATTGAAGAGATTTGTTGGGAATTCTTTTTTCTGGATGGTTTGTTTCATTGATTTGTTGACGATAAGAGATGATTTATTAGAATTTTCAGATTGTTTCTACCATTAAGTCTGTATTATTAATCGTCAATAAATCAGTAATGTTTCTTATAATTTTGATGTAGAAATTGAATTCGCAACTTTATTAAATTGTTTGATATTTTTACAGAGTATTCTGTCCGTTTAGCACCATTCATAAAATTCAATCAATTTTTGTTGATTTCAACGAATCTTTACACAGTTATTTTATAAAGTAAAGGTCTTTCTTTGCGTGTAGTACAGAATTAAAACCTCTATTTTATTCTGAGAACCTTCACTATTCGTTTTAAAATTCTAGTCATTTTCTCATGATTCTAAACGTTGATCGTGATAGATTTTTGTAAAAGATACAATCCGTTATTTTGTGGCGCAATATTGAATACACAAGAGTAAAAGTGCTTTTCTTTTCCAACAGATGAAAATCTCTAATCTGATCTCACTATGAATTTCACTCTTAATCCCAGCTATAAATCGACTATAGTTGATTTTTAAGGGCGTTTTAAAGGCGCATATGGAAATATATGTCTAGAATTTTGAAGGACGTTATAAAAAACTTGTTCTAGAAACCTTCAATGTTCATTTACCTGTTTCATTTCTAATTCCAATGCTATTCTCATGACTTTGAACGCGGATGGTAATTGTAATAAGATTTGTAAGAGATTTAATCAAATTGTTGCATCATTTACTTGTTCAACTAGTTTTAAAGAATCATTTTCCGCATTTCATTGGTTGATTAATTAGTTTAATTGTATTGTTCAAAACTTTCTCTATATCTAGATGTCTAATTATAGAATATTGATTGAAAAACTTTATTATTTTCAAGATATGAGTAAAAGGCAATTATTGATTATTGAGAATTAGAAAGTTATAAAATCTAATTGAAGATGTTATTGGAGAATTTGTGAGAATCGTTAAATTTTATTTTGAATATTCTCCATATGTTGTGCAATAACATACTTTCGTGGAATTTATTTTTAAAATACAAATGATTGATGTAAATGCCGTTTCAACCCAATTTGTTTAAAGCTAATGGTGTACAAATTCTGAAAAGAAACAGGAAAAACTTCCACCTACTCGTTTTAACTCTTGTTTGTATTTTTGAAATAAGCAAGAGTTGTCGACAAAGACAATTTTTATTTTCGTAACGTCGTTTGAAATTAATCATTTTCTAGATTAGAATAATTTTAATTTTCGTAAAAGAGTCAGGTCGAGGTCATGACACTGTATCTCGATTTTATAACAACGTATACAGCCAGGGTCAATAGGGAGTAATTGTTGCAACTGCTGCCTTGTTTTCCTATACGTCTACGTATATAGTAAGTGTGGCAGTAGTTGTGGTGGTTGGTGGCGGCGGTTCTACTAGCAGCAGTTTCGGATCGATACCATCCACATAAAATACACAATGAATCGTTTTTATTTTAACAAAGAGAATGATAGATTTATATAGAAATACAAAAGGAAAATTTGGTAAGTTCAATATCGATTTGATTTAACTAGAAATTGGACAAATTTCATATGTAGATGAAAAAATTGTACAGAATCAACGGCGCTTGATCGTTAACCAACATTCTCGCTTTTTGAATATTTTATAATGTTGGCACATTATTAGCATGAGCAAATGATAAATACACACGATTATACATTAACGCAAAAATACGCATATATTTAAGCTCCAAAATTTGGATAATTCTTATAATAACAAACCGATTAAAACTGAAATATAGACAAGAAATGCAATAATAAAAGCTATCTCTATTGTGAAAGATTGATGATCCTGTAACTCCATTTGTCATAATCTTTACTTATAAGAACTGTAACGGTCGAAATACGCTCCAAAACAATAAATTCACTTCAAGATTACTGAAGAACGATTACGTTCTGATATCGCCCTTTTTCTCCATAATTTAATTGTAATTGTTTTGAATTGAATCGAGTATTGTTGTAGGGTCTAAAATTGGTTTCATACAATTGCCACAATCTATTTATGAACAAATAGAATCGACCAAAATGGTTTTATTAGCCTGTTGACTGTGACTCTCTATCATCCGAAATCTATCGTCAATAGAGAATATGAAAAATTCGAAAAATGTTGAAATTTAAACGGAAATTAAATCGGAAAAATTCCACAATCTAATATTTGGTTGATTTTTTTTATTAGAGAATATTTCAAACTTTTCAAATATTTCATTATTTTTGAATGTTTATAAATTTCAAATGAAATATTTTAATAAAGTATAAATAGTGACAGTTTGGACAGATTTAGAACAGGCGTTAATGTTGTTTTTTTTGGGTAGCAAATTTAAATTTAAAGAGGAAAATTAAGGGTTACAACTCCGCAAATGTCAAGTCTTTCTAAATAGACTAAAAAGTACAATTAATGTTTCAAAATACTAGCACAAGTCTCCTGTTAATTGCTTTTTTTTTGTTGGCGATGGTGAAGTTTTATAGCTCGATTCGAAACTTTATCGTAACGTGATACATTTAAACTTCTAAAATTCTCTGTTGGCGATTTTTTTTTTAAACTTAACCATCTATTACATTATTTTTATTATTTTTGGTAATTTTATTTAGAAATGTATACTGATTTGTTGTAGACAAGGTATATTTTTCATAATAGACTGAAGAACATCTTCTGTCGATTTAAGTTTGGAATTACCACAACCAGGCGCCAACAGCTGTTCTTTTCACCAATACCACCGCCTCTTCCTCCCTTTTGACCAGCTGCCAGTCTATTTTATCTATTGCGGTTTTACAATAAAGCCCTATAGGTTTGATGATGATTTTGTTCTGTCGATTTTAGTTTGGATTTTGTTGTTGAAAAGTGATGTGTCCAGTTGAATTTACCGTTAAACTTTCATAAATGTGTATTTGGAACAAGATTTTCCAATTAAGCGGGTAATTTTTGTTATAAAATTAATAATTTATAGTATTCGATGATATTTAAATGAGAAACTTGTGAAAATTATATATAATTTTAAATAGAGTTTAAATTATATTTAGAGTTAATTCTACGAAATTCCTGGTAAAATTGCTTAACGAACAGGCAGATGTCAGCCGTCAGAATTTACATTTAATCTGAACACATATATGGCGCCCCTAAAATTGTCTGTATTGATGGAGAGGGATGAACTTGCATAATTTAGTGCTTTTTACCTGTCGCACGTCTGTCTAGTCACCGTTGTCCTAATACTGTTGACAGCTCTAATACGCCCCTATTGTTAGCAAAATTTAAAAGCATACACCGAGAATTCTTTGTTTCCATTTTTTTTTTTGCTTCTATTTTAACTACTACCAAAATATTTCGAATTATAGGAGTGTTTCTTGTTTATTGTTTACAGTGGTCAGTTCCCGTGGCGGAAACGTGGCACGGACAGTTTAGCATCATCGCCTGGTGTGCCCAGGAAAGTGAACAGCGTGGAATCCTCTCATACAGCTCCAGTTACAGTAAGTCGACTCTATTGTTTATTTATTAGAATTTTAACGATTCTAATAAATATACAATAAGTTCATTCATATTTAAATAGGTTCTAATTGTTTATTTATTTGGTTATATTTTTTTTCAAATTTCAACCGTAAATACTATTGACAATATGATGAAAGGTGTCTTATTTACAATTTAAACGCAACAGGAAGACGGTAAAATTATGTAAATCTAGCTGTTTTTATTCGATAATCTTAATTTGTTGCATCAAACAATTTTGTTCTATACACAAATCTACAATCGATTCTATAGCAGACATGTAACGTGTTGTATTCGAATGATTCTAGACATCTCTTTGAATTAATCCAAACCCTATTGATTGTATTTACATTGACAGATGTTTATAGTTTCTAGTTGAGTTAATCAATGCGTTAATGGAATACGTTTGTAAAAGATAGTTACAACTGTATCTCCTTTTATAACTTTAGTTAAATGAATTTCCTGTTTGTAACCACCAAAGATGCTTGAATGTTTCAGCAATTTGTTAATGTTGTGTTAATGATACTGTTACATTTGAAATTTTGTTTACTTTCAACACATACCAAATGTTTACTATTAAAATTAGCTGTTTAAACATAAATCAAAATTTACGTTGTTCTTTTAGTAAATAATTCGGTAATTTGAGCAGTTTTCTTCTATCAAACACTAGTTAAAGTTGAGAGTTTGTATTGTTTTATTTTGCAAGAACTTGATATATTTTTGACGAATAAAGCCACTTGTTATCTTAAATATTGCACCAATTCTCAATTTTCAACAGATAAAACTTGTTTAATGAAATTTAACCCGGCGCATCCACCAAAATTACACTTTTTCTCGATTCAGATTTATTTAAATTTCTAATTAAATCTGACAATTTTTATATTTGATAAATCGACAGAACTGCAATCATTAATCATGACATGTTGGTTTTTAGTAGTTGTAGTGGTAGTAGTGTGGGCACATGTGTGGCAAGAGAATTAACGTTGAAACTTTGTACTACGTACACTGAGCGGTTTCATGTTTGTTGTTTTCTATCAACTTAACCACATACACGATTATTAATTGCTTTAGTTGCTCTATCTCAAAGTTTATCGTCTAAATCTAGATGAGTTAACATTTACTTGAAATTTCTTGAATGTACGATCCGTTTTCGGTCCAGTTTTGATAACAACAGGGGGGGAAAAATGGGTTAATTGAATTGCGTTCGTATATTCGTGTATTTGCCGGTTGATAGGAGAAGAAAAATTGGTATTGACGTTTCTTTATGTGTGTTTGTTTTGTACATTTATGTATGTCCATATGTAGAGAGAGAGAGAGGGTGACTGTTTGATAACAATAAATCTAAATCATGTCCGCTACAGATGTATTGTTGCCTCTAAAACTATACAATATCATCGCAATTGATATATGTATGGCTATTATCTTCAACAATTCAGAGACGAATTTTAATTGCAAATAATTATTCAGTGGAAGAAAAACACACGTTACTATAATACTTACCTACATTGAAAAACTAATTATTATTCATTTCCGTTGTTATAACAATTACAAGTTTCGAATTTAGTACCATTTGTTTATTTGATTTCCTAGTGAACGTATGTGTTTATGAATAATTAAGAGATGATCCTCTGTTATTGCGTGAGTTATTTTCTCTCTATTTTGGATGTAATTGGTTCCATAATGATAATCATTTCGTTCTTATTGTAAGTTATTATGAAATAAATGTAAGTTGCGTAATTGAGAAATTCGCAACTCCGACTTATTGTATATTTATGGACAACTAGTCCATATTTTCGATTATTAAATTGAGATAAGAAATTGTCGACTATAAAATAAAGATTTAGGCGGACATGCGATATAAAAAAAGTGCTCTACTCGTCAGAGATAAGCTCTTAAAGCTGTTGGGATGTTTTTTTTTGTGCTGCTATTTCTTCTTTGAGTTTCATGACTTTATGTACAGGGATTTTAGTGGTTTTGTCGTTGATAAGAGACTCTATACTGAAAAAAATAAATGTATATGGAGAAAGAGAGAGAAGAGAAAAGGATGAAATTTAATGTCCTGTATGTAAGATTAAAGAAAACTGATTTATGATTTGTTGTTTTATTACAATAATAAATAATATCGTTAATAACAATAATATAATCTAATATCTCATTTAATGATAATTCAATAATATCAGTTCAATTTCAAAATAGGCATAAATATTTATAATTGATATCATTACTATTTTACAATAAATTTATGAATTTTAATCTAAAATAAACGTAAATTATCGAATAACAACTGTCAAAAGCTAATATATTTACTACAATTTTAATAATTTTATTATTAACAATAATAATTAAATTTTATAGCCATTACATGAGACGAATCGTCGACGTTCACCATTATCAGGTAGTGTTGTCCCTAGACGAACAAAAGCGACTTCAACACCCCAATTATTAGAAGCACCACCACCATTACCATCATCCACCGATACCAGGTAAATTACAATATCTAATTCAATTGAAGAAAATTATATTGTTTTGGTCAATTCTTTAAAGAAATTGGAATGAAAAAGGTACAATCGAACATTCGAATAGGACAACTAAAGATTTGAATTCACGCAGGAATCTATCAGGTGAGTTTTAATTTAATTTATTTTATTTATAAGGGGATTGTATTGTCGTTATTTATATGAATGTTCAAAGTTATCGGGAGAACTTTATCGTTTTCTCAAATGGATGTAGACAAATATAAATAATTCAATGTTTCTTACTTTATAAAATATTGAGAATTGGGGTTTGATGGCTAAGTTTTCTAAACAAATCAATCACTTTATGGAAAATTTTCGTATAGTTATTATCGTTGGTATATTTGTTTAAAATTGTTTGTCGATTTTCGTCGATAATCCCAAATTTGATTGATTCTCTTAAATTTTTCCCCAATCTACTAACTCAGATAGTTATCTTCTATCGTTTAAATTTAATGAAAAAAATTTAATAAACTGCATCAATTGAAAACTTAAATACTTTAGAAATAAGTTTGTACAAAATAACGCTATAAGGAGGAATTTAACGATTTAACTCTGTGCAATTCGTTTCAATTTGTTCAAAAGACGAAATTTTCACTATTTTATCGATATCAGTCAACAAATCTGATATAAACTTTTTTGAAATTTGAACTAAAAACATTTCTGATTGTGTTGTTCTCAAATCGTTTTAAAACAAGTCCAAAGTAATTACATTCTTGTTAAAGTTGGTATTTTTATTCAATTTTATTTTGTATTTTAGCCCTACTATTGCACGATAATATTGTACAAAATTAGTAACATAATTCTTTATTTACACTAAGAATATCTGCTCTACATTAATTTTTTCTCAAACGGCGGAAAAATTCAAATTCCAATACGTTTCAATTGAATAATGTCCATTTTCTTTGAGTTTTTCGCCCTAAATTAAATTTATCCTTAGTATTCTAATAGAGTGATTTATTTGCTACCTTTTTTCCTAATTTACGTTAATTTAAAACAAGGAAAATTAAAGAAATGGGCCAATTTCTTCGTCGTTGTATTAAACAGACTATTTATCTTGTTTAATGATTTTTTTTTGAAGAAAATTATAATTAGATATCTCGTATAAAATTAGTGTTTGTTTTGATTTTAAGTTAATTACAATTATTATTTTTTATTCGAACATGATTTATTTTCGTCTTAATCACAATTTCATTTAGATTTAAAACTCATTAGTAGTGCAGCTGTGATAGAGGAAGATCTGTAGATGGGGAAAAAACACGACATTTCCTGACATCTGTGTGGCTTTAAAGTACGCAAAATTTGTAACCATCCAACTCGAAATTAATGATTTACTCTTAATTAATCTATGTAATTTATTTCAACAAACTAACTAGATGAATGATTCAAATAAATATAATTACGATGTAAATAAAGCAAAAATTACTAATGATCATTGGGATAATGAAAAATTAAAATATCTCTATTGATACAGGTCAAATGAGTTCGTAATGTGTAAATATTTTTAATTGTGCAATTTGAAGTGGTACTAAACTATTCCCTTATCAAGAATTCGTTATGGTATTTCCATTACATATTATTAATGTTAATTTTGCTGAAATATTAGTCATTTATTCAGATAGGAAAATACCTGTCGCGATAAATTTAATTCAAAATAATAGAACAATTGTTTTATTAAATTTTACATTAATAAAAATAATTCTGGTAGGTTTCTAGTTTGATTGATATGTAGTTTATTAAATTTGCCCAACATAGTTTGGTATATTTCCTTTAAATTTTCTTGATACTTTAAAAATCAATATCTGTGAAATATCTAGTTTTAAAAGGAATATTATAAACTTCATAACTTCTTCCAAATGTATACAATAACATTTATTTTTAAGTTTTCTATTTCGTAATGAAATTAGATACAATTTCTTCGAATTTTGTTATTTCTTCAGGTCATCATCATACATCAGAGAGTGTTTTACAGAAATTTCGAAAACGTTTCTCATTATCGTTCCAAAAGAAATCAAGTAAAGATAGTTTAGGTAGTTCAGATGGTGAATTATTAAATGAACCATCCGAAGAGGAATCATCACCACAACGGGTACCTTCTGTTCCAATATCAAACAATCAACAACAACTAGTTGGAAAAGATGAACAACCATCTGAGAATAAAAACAGGTAAAACATTTGTCATATTTGCAAATATTACATTCTGTCAGTTGTTTAATATGAAAAGTCGAATATTTTCTAACAGAATACAATTTCATACAATTTTTATTTAAACGTGTGTAGCCGAGGATCAAATTGTTGTAGTCAGTTTTATTGTCATCAGTTTTGTTGTTAACTGAGAAACTTTGTTGGCGAAAGACGATTCTTAATTCCTTTATTTATAATTCTTAAACGGTGATAAATAATCGAAATAACTAGAATTTCGCTTGAAGAATTATTTGGAAAACACTTTTCAAAGTAATCTTTCTTTTCGTTTATCTGTAGTACAATTTAGATTTTAATTGAGATCGATTGTCACAAATTGTCTCGACTATATTTCTGATTGTTACTGCTAAAAATTGATTTAAATTTAGATTAAGAACCAAGGATTCATTCGTAAAATCGTCTGACTCGCGCCTTTTGATGTTTTTATAGAAAAATTCGATGAAAATAAATTAAAAATGCTGCAGTTTTTCCAATCGATGACACTTTTAGGAGTCATTCTTCTTCCACTTGTGCCTGGTTTCTAAAAATCGAGTCTCAAAGAAATCGTCTAGAATATATCGTCAATTAATTTAGATTGTCTTTAGTATAACAAATTGTCTGGATAATCACTTCATTTAAAGTAAATTTTCTGTGTCAGTTCTATAGTTTGATAAAAAATGGCTCAAAAAAGTCTTTCTTGTACTTTATTCGAATATTACTACTGAAAGTGTCTTGATGAAAGATTCTAGTGGTAAAAAAATTGCGCGATATATTTGAAGAATTTTTTTATTATATCGATGAAAAACATTTTCAGAGGTCTTACTCATTTACTCATCTGGTATTCTAGTTGGATTGCATCTTTTTTCTATTGTTGCAAGCTTTATCCGGATAGTTTAGTCGATTTTAGTAAGAATTTTTATCAGTTTGAAATCGTTTCAATGCAGACTAGACAATCGCATAATTTTCAAAGCGATATCTTTATGAACGGGTTTTTATCGTTTCGTATTGGTCTATTTTACATTGATCTTTCCAACATTACTATCCATACAATAACATATGTTGGATACAATATCGTAAAACTACATTTCCATTAGTTTTGTCTCTATTCACATTGAATCATATAATGTATGCAAAAATCAAAGAATTCTTTTTGTAACAACCAATGCCTTTGTCTCTTCATTTATTGTAGGTTCGGTCCACTTATTTGGCGCAGTAGTAAAGAACAGAAAAAACTAAATAAAGCAGCTAGAAATGTAAAATGTAATAGTGGTGACAGTGGTATCCAAATTGAGGTGAGTCCGACTATTATCCAAAAAAAAATAAATAAAAAATCGTTCCTCCTCTATAAAAAAAAGCATTAACAACCCTACCTTTATTAATAATCCTGTTTTTAAACAGGTAGACACAATAACACTATTTTTATCACTTATGTTTTTAATTTATAAATTAAAACAGTACACTAATTTTGATCGAATTTTTATTAGGCTGCGGCTAGAATAGCTTGGTAAGATATCTGTAACGCATCTATAATTTTTTTTAAGAGAGAAAAGAAATTTCCATCGTGATTTTCTCATAAATTACACCTAAAAACTGATCGAAATTTAACAAAATATATAAATAAATAAATAAATAAATAAATAAAAACAAAGATAATGATGATTTATTTAATAGGAATTTAGTAATTTTCGATCAGTATTTTCACCATGTAGTTTTTAGAGAATTTGGCCCGCTTATCCTTTTGTGTGCTTTGCCAGAATTCAGCTTTACATTTATTGTTTTCTTATTAGAATTCGTACAAAATGGAGTACCATCAAACGTATATTTAATATATATTTGAAAGATTGATTTAAAAAAGAAAAATCCAAATCTTCTCCCAATTCATAAGAATTTCTCTCATTTGTATTTAATCAGTATTAGTGGTAATACTGATGTGATAATAAAATTTCGTTTACAGATGGTGTCTAGTTGTGGCGGCGGTGGTAGTGGTGGTGGTGGTGCTGGTAGTGGTGTTACAGGTGATAGTTCTGAATCGCACGATACTGATCCACCTGGTGACGATTTGGATAGTCCACCATCGATTAGAAAACGGAATTTGTACAGTAGAAATATTACACGACCACATTCTGAACTTCTCAATCAAATACTTATCGATAAACTTAAGGTAAGTTTAAGTCTAGACAGATGTAAATACAAAAAAAAGAGGGTAAACTACGCGAATTAGGATCGAATTCTAGAGCTTTACAAACAGGTGAGAAGTGGCCAAATTGGAGATTCTCGTAGTCGTATTTTTGTGTCTCAAAATTTAATTACCAATACTGCATCTCTTCGGTAATTAAACATTCATAGCATTGTACATAAATTCTAAACAATAGATTGTATTTATTGCATGAATATTTCAAGTTTGCCGGCATTTACAACTTTTGTATTCGATAATAATACAAAACTATTCATATGTAAATTTATTAAAATCCATATAGGATTCTCACGCTTTTTTGAATTTTCTTTTATATTTCCATTTGGACGAAAGACTTGCTGTACCAATCATAATTCTAATTTTAATTTGAATTCCAGAGATTTGCAAGCGAAATTTTCTGATTGATTCAACTGGAAATCATTTAAATTCATGTCTAGTTCAATAGTTATTAGTAATCTCGATATACACGTCGTTAAGTAATGTTTACATAAATGTATTGGTGCATGTTCTTTATTCAGTTAATTACAAATGTACGGATATATATCGATGGCAATTATAATTAGAAACATAGGGAATTTGGGAATTTTATTGGCCGGCTAATAATAAAAATTGTTAGGTTGCTTCTTGACAATTTTCGAATTCAAATTCAAATTTCAGTACAATTTCGTTCTAGTTAAAACATTGTTAAATTCTTCATTCTTTAGTTTTAGTCATTAATTTTCGGTTTTATTTATAATTTTTGGCCGGATTACAACTCAGAAAAAAGTGAAATCTTCGATAAACACTTTCTCTATCATTTTTCACTCAACTTTTTGAATTCGTAAGTTTGTTTTCACGCAATTTCCCCAGTAAACAAAGTTTTCAGGCAACAATAGGATAATGTTAAAGTTTAAAGAATCGTCTACAATTTAACGAACGATTCGAAAAATATTTCTATTACTAAAATTACTAAAATTTGAATCCCGTAATTTATCGAGAATTTAGTCAAAAAACGCTCGTTTTTGGAAATGTTGCGATTTTGAAACTGCAATAAACACATCAAATGATTCAAATTGACTCAAGAATACTCGCCACTCTTTTTTTCTCCATTTTATTCTACAATAAACGCAAACAAGTAAGAATCCATTCTAGAATAAAATCAATGTTAGGAGTATATTTGAGTCATTCTGAATCATTTGATGTGTGTAATTCATTTTCGACCGATTCCCCGATGAACTACACGGTTCAAATTTTGCCTAAATAATCTCCAAGGCGTTCTCTATAAATCCTTATTTCCAAATGAATCGTCAAATACTAGATGTTGCTAAAAGTTAGGATTGTTTAAATGAAACACGCTGTGTACGACTGGAAATTAGTTAGCTCTTATTGTTAGGAAACTATTCGCCAGCACTGTATATTGCAGAATATCGTCCAAGTTATCGCCAATTTTAAAATCGTAGTGTATATCGAAGAGAATATACACGCATACGAATTGAACACGTCATGCATTTTGATATTATTGTGACGACTACGACGACGACGACGACGACGACGACGACGAGGAGTGCTAAAGAAAAGCAGATATAGTCGACACTACTACCGCCACCATGTTTTTATCGCCGCCGTCGTTATAGACGTCGTCGTCGTTGTTGTTTTCGTTAGCAGTAGTAACAGTATCGTCGTCAGTTACAACAATATTTGCTAGGGCAGGTGTATACTTCTATAACGATATAATAGGGGGTAAATAATGGTGGTGCAAAACGGAACAATTCCCCTTTGACGACAACGACGACGACGACGACGGCAACTGGCTATTTATTTTCTCTTCTCTGTTCTCTTTTCTTCCGTCTTCCCGTTAGAAACGGACGCTTATTGTTTAGCAACAACAATAAATACCCAACAACATCTGGCCGTACCTGTTTTGCACGATTGGCGTTCTTCATTCAAATCATTTTTAACATTATGATTTCTGTCTTCTAAATATTACTAGTGATAAGGCTGTGATTCTCTAAATTTATTTTATTTTTTGGTTTGAGAAGAAAATGATAATAAAATCTAGTCTCGTATACGGTTTGTTTGTTTCGTTATCTAAAGACTTTGTGTATTTTAAAAAAAGTGTTCCTCAACTAATACTCAACTAAAGGTTAGTAAAAGTTTTAATTGAATTTCAGTACAAATATTTCATTGTTGATCCACGTGTTATCATTTATAATGAGCAAACATTGCTAATCTAAGACGAAAGGAAACAGGAAAAAGGCGTAATCTTTCCAGTTATTAACATCTATTTTTGTGCATTTTTCTTTACTTAACAAAAATTAAACAAATATTTAATATAATTATCCAATAGAGTATAAAATTATAGCAAATATTTGTGGATATTTCGTAAATTATTCATGACAATTTTATCAAAACAACAATTAAAAGTTGTTATGAAATCGAATTTCTGTAGAGAGAATTCTTTAAAAATTCAACCGTCGTCTTCAAGTTAATATCGATTCGAAGCTCCTTGGTATAGTTCGAGAATAATTCCAACAACCCTGCAACGAAATTATAGGGTAGTTGATAATAATAATATAAACATTATAACGTTCAACGATAAGAATTTTTATTCAATTTGATCTTATCAAAAAATATATAACGAGAGAGAGAGAGTAACGGAATTTTAAATGGTCGTAATGAAGATTTATTCGTAGTTTCAGTCCACAATTCTTTTCTCTTCATTTATATGAAGAAAATTTTAAGGATTTGTAGGAGTTGTTGGAGATTATTTCATCAAAATTTAAGCCTTGTAGCTTATCGGCAAATTGGACAAAATGACCCATAGGTTTCTTCAATTTTTTGCATTGTTTTTCAAATCAGTCGTCAAATATTAGGTCAGTACTAGTTATAAATGAAACAGGCAGTATAAGAAGATTTGGGGAATTATAGTTTCAAATGAGACACATTTCTAGAAACTTTAGAATCGACTGTATACAGATTTTGCCCCCGTAAATTCACCCTTTCTTAAATTAAATTTGCCATTTTGCAAGTCAAATCATCCTTTTATTAGTGCAAGTCAAGTAAATTAGTTCAGTTAGACTTTTTCTACCCAAATTGAACTCTTGAAGAAGTCTTCTCTAGAGATAAGAGCTACTCTATTGATTCTTTGAATTGTGTAAAAATGGTAATTGTAGTCAGTGTTATAAGGGTATTTATCGTATTGCGAGTGTATTATTTTATTGTCGTTTTTTTTTTTTTTGTATTTCAGTCTGATTTAAAACAACGCGCTTATCATCGACATAATCAAGTACGCCGTACACGTTCTGATCTTGGTGGTCAGAGATTACTTAATTGGGATCCTCGTTCAACTTATAAACCAACAACAATGTCATCTTTAGAATCACCAATAAAAGGCCATCCAGATATTAGTCCAAATAAAAAACCAATTGATCTATCATCAAATGATGTACAGATGCGTTTAAATCATCATCGTCGTGGTCATTTACGTCGGTCATTAAGTCAACCATTAGATATCGATAAATTATCACCATTGATGAGAACAAAGACTGCAGGTATTTTAAATTGAATATCGTTTAAATTTGAAGATTGTCAATGTGATTTTTATTAAGGTTTAAGATTGGCCGGTTCACGTGTATTAAGTGAGGACGATCATGATGGTCGTTTAGGTACATCAGATGATGAAATGATGTCCGATTCAGAATCATCAATAGCATCAATAAATGATCGTAAAAAATCAATTGAAATGGCAATTGATGAAGAAATTGTTATATTAGCTGAAGCTGTATTTGATCATGTAGCTATAGAAATTGATGAATTGGCATTCCGAGCTGGTGATGTTATTGAAATTTTACAAACAGCCCATAAAGATTGGTGGTGGGGTAAAACGGCAAATGGTAAAAAAGGTTGGTTTCCAGCACAATTCGTCCGATTAAGGGTGAGCCAAGAAGACACAGTTGAAGATTGTTTAGCTGCCATGGCTTCTGGTCAAACAATATCATCGCAAATCAGACGAAGAACAAGCATATCATTATTATCTAACGATCAAGTCAGAACTAGTATTGTACGTGAATTAGTACATACTGAAAGGGATTTTGTTAAAGTCTTACAAGATTTATGTGAAGGTTATGTTGCTGAATGTCGAAAACGTAAAGATATGTTCACTAATGAACAAATCTCGACGATTTTCATAAATATTGAAGATATTTTACGATTCCAATCGAGTTTTCTTAAAGATTTAGAAGCACAAATCGATTGGGAACAACCGTATAAAAGTTGTGTAGGTGGTTGTTTTTTAAAACATAAAACCGGCTTCAAAATCTATTCCGAATATTGTAACAGTCATCCAATGGCAACGGCTTCATTACAAGAACTCTATCAATATAATAATTATTGTAAATTCTTTGAAGCATGCCGTTTAATGAGAGGTTTAATTGAAATACCATTACATGGTTATTTATTAACACCAGTACAGAGAATTTGTAAATATCCATTACAATTAGCCGAATTATTAAAATATACAAAACCTGAACATAGTGATTATAATGATATTAAAGAAGCATTAGATGTGATGCGTGATGTTGCTGTATTAATCAATGAACGTAAACGACGTATGGAAAGTTTAGAGAAATTAGCTGCATGGCAACAACGTGTTGAATGTTGGGAAGGTGAGGATTTAATTGAAATTAGTTCACAATTAATCCATCAAGGTGAAGTTGTACGTGTTACAACAGGCATGTGGACGAACAATATTACATTGTTTCTATTCGATCATCAAATTGTTTATTGTAAAAAAGTATTCAATTCTATTATAACATAATTATATTGAAATAATAATTTTTAATTAAATTCTTCTAGGATATTCTCAAACGGAATACTTACATCTATAAAGGACGGATATGTTTAGATACAAGTGAGGTCATCGATGTGTCCGATGGTAAAGGTGAATATCCATCGACTTTTTTATCCAATTCTTGTTATTTTTTAGACAACCAAAAAAGTAGACGATTTAGATAAAATTATTTCTTATATTATTAAAGAAATTGAAGAAAATCTGGTATACAGTTTTAGAGATAACTCAAATAATACCAAAACTGTATTTTCCGGCTTTTTATAATTTTTTTCAAAAACTACATACCAGATTGAAAATGCCAATATTTGTAATTCCGTCCTTTTCTTTTTTTTTTTTTTTTAATAGCTTCAAATGATTTAAACGGAATTTAAAAGAGCATTTCGAATAGCAGGAGAATTATAAGAAAGTGCTCCTATATAACTCGAAGATTAATTGAAATTTTCCAAGTCGGAAACAGACATTCAATGCTGCTTGAATTGATTAAAAGCCGTTGAAAAATAAATTAGATTTTTATAAATATTGGTATGTTTCGGCGTACTGCGGACTCTTAATGAATAATAGTAAAATTAATTCTATTCTATTAATTTAGTTTAGTTTCGATAAAATATCCAGTTGAATCGATTGCGTGATTGTATCGTTGATATTTCCGTTATTTTTAGATAATCACCTTGGTGTTAGTGTTCGACACGCTATCAAATTGTACAGTTGTATTCGTGATAAATGGTTATTATTTTGTTGTCGTTCATCGACCGATAAAGAACGATGGTTGCAAGCATTCCAAGAGGAACGCCGTCTAGTTGCACAAGATCGTGATGATGGTCTCGAATTTCCAGCAGCTGCCAAACAATTAGCCCGTGTTACAGCCAAATGCCAAAAACGACCACCTAGAAAACCAAGAAAGAATTATAATAAACATGAGACAAGTACGCGTTTTACAAATTCAAATTTACAATTAAATACAACAGCAACAACAACAACAACATCGACAACATCACATTCGAATTCTTTAGGCAGAAAGGTCGGTATTTGGTTCACATTTGGCGGCCATAAAAAGTCACGACACAGGGATGTTTCCTGAGATAAAACTACATTACTGTAACGCTAATATGCCATCATTTGTACCAAAATATAGTGAAAATTGTGCCAAAATAACCGATGGCGTATTGCAGTTACAGTAAAACTAAATGCAATATTATTGTAAATAATTATTAGTTATAATTCACCCTTTAGTGATACAAGGCTACTGCCGAACGTGCTGTGCTCTAAACGACGTGAACTCAATACACATGGCCTAGGTGTAAATATACAAAAAAGGCCTCATTTCTACTACTATTACAACTATATCTTATTTAATTCTCATTCTCTTCGTTATTATTATTTTTATTTTGATAAATAATTGACTGATTAAACGACTTTTCCAATGCTTTTGTACTACACGAAATCGTTAGAAATACTCACGCACAATTTCTGTATTAACAAGAAAAAAAAAACGTATTTAAATATTGCACAGGGTATTTAAAAGCGGATACGATTTAAAGATTGGACGGACCAATTCGTTTCTCTCTCTTTTCCGATTATTATCATTTTTATCATTTGACGTTTCAGACAGAAAATGTTAGAATTATTACCGTTTAGAGAAAAAGACACGGAAGATTCTCTATTAGGCTTGTTCAACCCAATTTGATAAAGATTTATTTTTGTAGTGGTAGCACCCTGATGTATTGTTATCATCACATATCACTATGTAGTCTCTTGTTAATTCCCACTGTTTCTCAACAATAATTACCGCTGTGATTGAAATTGATATAGTGGCAGAAAGAATCACCATGTAGATGGTTTTTTTCTCAATTAGATAAATAGGAATTCACTCTAAATCTGTATAGTGTTAATGTAATTTTCATTTAAATTTGTTTCTTATTGGCAATCTAATTTGATGATACGCTTTTTCGATAATTGTTTTTCTTGTTGGGGGGTTGATAATTTAAATGATAACGTTATGTAAACATTGGGTTGATGTCAAGGGTTAGCTTATACTCCCGTGCATTTGTTAATGATGAAAATGATGAATTTTTGTTAGTTAGAACAGTTCATGTTATTGTTAAAAGAAAACTGAAACATGTTTTTCATAATGTATGTTTGAATTTGGTGTAATTAATAAAATATTTTATAAAAATATCTCTTCCGTAATTAGATACTTAGGATATTGTTAAAAGAATAAAAGAAACGGGTAATCAATTCTTATTCGAATCACGAACTTTTTGGTGCTTCCATCTATGAACCAGGTAACCAAGTTACTCTTGTATTTTTGTAGATTAATGTAAAGAAAACTGTAAAGTAGAAGAAATCTAACCTAATATAAACAATTGTTGACATTCCATATTACAGAAAACTGTAATTTTACAGGAATCTATTTATTTTTTTCAGATTATTGACAACCTTAATACAGAAATCTGTAACGTTTAATTTACATTTTTAATTACAGGAAACTGTTATTTTAAGCTCATTAATTTAATTTTCTCGCGGAATTTTCAAAAATTCTCTGTATTATTAATTGGTGTTTGTTAAATCATATTTCTAACAGTTGTTTATTCGTTTGGCGACGCTTGTTTGTTTCACTATTTCATCGCAGACTATGTGTGGACCACCGGTGGTCCACGCCGGCACATAGAGCAAACAAGGTGTGGACCACCGGTGGTTCACGCCGTCACAGAGAGCAAACGATGTGTAGACCACCGGTGGTTCACGCCGTCACACAGAGCAAACGATGTGTGGACCACCGGTGGTCCACGCCGGGCTGGACGTGTTAAGGAAACGATAACAATGCATTGAATAATATGGTTTTATAAATTTGGTATAAGG